>JAVJIF010007759.1:0-126941 GCA_038442645.1 Agave tequilana | reverse complement strand
CCTATTGGAGCAACGACTCAATGCCCTTGCTAGTCGTAAAGATCTCCAAGAAGCTGGAGTGGTCCGGCCGTATCCGGCCGAGTGGGACTTAGTCCCGTACCCTCCTAGATTCAAGGCTCCAACTCTCCAAGCATTCGACGGAAAGGGGTCGCCCAACCAGCATATCTACTACTTCAAATCCCAAACTGGGAATGTGGTAGATAACGATGCCATCCTGGCACGTCTATTCATTGGCACCCTGAAAGGTTTAGCCTTTGAATGGTTTATGAAACTCCTGAAGGTTCAATCAAGAACTGGGGCGACCTCGAGAAGCTGTTCCTAACACGCTTCTTCGAGGATGATTCGGAGGTTACCATGCCTACCCTTTTAGCTACCAAGCAACGAAAGGGAGAGTCCGTTAAGTCTTTCGTAGAAAGATTTCGGAACACGGCACTCCGATGTCCGAGCGGCATGACCCAGGCCACCCTGGTGGAAACATGTCGCCACAATCTCCAAACTTCACTCCTTGCTCAAATAGGAGTAGCAGAAAGCCGCACCTGGAAACAGTTAGTCCAGCAAGGTGAACAGGCTGAAGAGATTGTCGCCCGCGTCAGAGCGGAAGAAGGCAGGCCCAGGCCAGAAAGGTCGACAAGGCGTGCGCCAGACACATCCCTCCAAACCAAACGGAAGGATAACTTGGCAACGGAGACCAAATCTCCCGTCAAGCCTCAACCAGGCAGAGCAGGTGGCTCTTCCAGCCAACCCCGCGCCAACAAACAATATTCCTTCAAGGAGGAACATGTCGACTCGCTCTTCAAATTACTCAACAAGAGCAATCGACTGAAGCTCCCTGAAATCAGGCGCCCAGAAGAAGTCGGCAAGACCGACAACCCCAACTACTGCCTGTACCATAGGATGCTCGGGCACCCTACCAAGAGCTGCTACATCTTCAAGGACGTCCTTCAAGCCCTAATTGACGCGGAGGTATTAAAACTCCGACCGGAGCAGAAACAGAGGGCGGCCAACATGACGTCGGCACTCCACTTCGGGACACGACCCCGATGCCCGTGGGAGTGATATCTGTCCCGAAAGGAGAATTGAGAGTGGTCAATACAGACCCTCATCAGCAGCAGGAGAAGGGCTTGGTCCCGGTCCCTACACCTGAAGGAGGAATCATGTGGGTCCACCCTGACCTCGTTGACGAGCAGCAATGGACGACTGTGACCAACAGGAAGTCCAAAGGCAAAGGAAAGGCATCATCTTGCCACGTGATCTGCGCTTCTTCCCGGGAAGCAGACGCTGATGTTCCTTCGCTGACCGACTCAGAAGAGGAGACAATGGTCCTGGCGGCAGAGCCCAACCAACCGACAGCAGGCACCCGTTCAGGGCAGGCGTACTTGAAGCAGTACGGCGAAAAGGCGGTGGTCCCTCCTCAACCAGCTGTAGAGCCAGCTCAGCCCTCCACAAAACCACCCGTGGAGAAACAGAAAGAAACTCGGTTTTCTCGGGTTCTTTCAAGAAGTGCAGCGGAAGGATCTTCGACACCTTCGACACCTTACCGCTTCGATGTGCTGGCTCAGTTAGCCAACATCCCGGCACGCATTACCTTGTATGAGCTCCTGAGGCTATCTAAGTCAACCAGAGAGGCTCTACAAGAAGCCCTGACGAACGCTGAGGTCTTTCTGACCCACGTACCGAGAGAGAAGATGTAGAGGATTGCCTCCACACCTCTCCAAATGTTCCCTGCATTTCCTTCACAGCAGACGACATGCAGGTTAAAGGAAAGCATGACCGACCCTTATACTTCACGGGGTATATTGGGTCATCCGAGGTGAACCGCATCCAGGTAGACCCAGGGTCCGCACTGAGCATCATACCTCGCCGAGTCATGCAATTTCTTGGCATTCCCGCCCATCGTCTGAGCCCAACCCAGACGACTATTTATGGGTTTAATGCCAACAGCTCCCGCCCGATGGGGAAG
Source organism: Agave tequilana (assembly GCA_038442645.1). Taxonomy (NCBI): domain Eukaryota; kingdom Viridiplantae; phylum Streptophyta; class Magnoliopsida; order Asparagales; family Asparagaceae; genus Agave; species Agave tequilana. Next base: position 124,981 of record JAVJIF010007759.1, on the reverse strand, counting down.
ATCAAGCTCAAATGCCGGATCGGGAGCCTCAAATCGGAAGTGACGTGTTATGTCATTGACGCTGACACTTCCTACAACCTGTTGCTGGGACGACCATGGATCCACCAAAACTCCATCGTTCCCTCCACTCTCCATCAAGTCATGAAATACATTGACGAGAGCGGACAGGTTCGAACGTTGATCGCCGAAAGGCATCCGTTCAAAGGGGTCGAGAACTATTTCACGGATTCCCTCTTATATGAGGAGAATAATGGAACCCCGCAACCAGAGGAGCCAGACTCTGGTAATGAAGCTGACACCGAGCCCGAAGAAGAAGAGTGCCTGTGGGAGTTAGAACCACTTGTAAAGAGCACTAATAAGCTCGATGTTGATACCACCGACGATGCAGGCGGTTGGTATATTAATGAAGACTTAGATTTCGCGTATTTTCCTGTGTATGAATCTGAGTCAATACCGTCGGATACTAGTACCGACATGGGCGAGGATGTATGGTCGGCAATGAATGCTCTGACATCATTGCATGTACCTATAAAATCATCCTTCGGGACGTACCATGATGATGGTGACGCGCAAGGATCTTCATTTATGGTTCCAGCCAGACAAAAGGGCCAGAGACCTATCCTCTTTGGACGAATCATGTCTGAACCAACGCCCCATGAAGAATCAGAAGGCGAGGATGAATCCCCCAGTTCAATCATTATGAACCGAGAACGCTCAAGATGATGAAGCGTATGGGGTACGATCTAATCAACAGGCCCGGGTTAAACTTCGGCAAAGGAAGGAGATCATTGCTTCGATCTTTTGTACCAAAAGGGAAAACACCTGACTATTATCATCAGACCCGCCGGGGGTTGGGCTATGTATCAACTCCAGTGCCGTCAGCCTCTGATTCTGAGGAACCATCAGGCCATGATCACTCTTCAGACACGTCATCGTGGGAATCAGATGTCAGTATTGGCAACATCTTCAAAGGGCTTTCTGTAAACATGGTTTCAACAAGCCATCTGGAAGACGAAGACGAAGAAATGATCCAGTCGGATACAGACCCCTGGATCAAACATCTGAATGCTCTCTGGGATATCCGCTTTGAACAGCGTGAGCCACCCACAGAAGACAAGGTTGTTCAGATCAACCTAGGAGATGAAGCCAACCCCAAGCCCATCTTCATAAGTGACGGCCTGTCACCATCAGAGAAGAATGATCTAATATCTCTTATACAAGAGTATATAGACGTCTTCGCCTGGAATTACGAGGACATGCCTGGACTTGATCCTCAAGTGGCTATGCACCGCCTCAACATCAGTCCGGACGTAAAACCCGTCAAGCAACAGCAGCGACGGTTTCGTCCCGAAATAATGGAGGCCATTCAATCAGAAGTCAAGAAGCTTATTGACTCCGGCTTCATCAGGGAGGAACAACATCCCGACTGGGTAGCTAACATTGTCCCCGTTGCTAAGAAGAACGGGAAGATCCGGATCTGCATCGACTTCCGCGATCTAAACGAGGCCTGCCCCAAAGACGAATTCCCATTGCCAATCACAGATGTCATGATTGACAATACCTGCGGATTCGAGCGAATGTCCTTCATGGACGGATTCTCAGGATACAATCAAATCAAGATGTACCCTGACGATGAAAAGCATACCTCCTTCAGGACACCTCTAGGAGTATACTGCTACACCGTCATGCCCTTCGGTTTAAAGAATGCAGGGGCAACATACCAAAGGGCCATGAATACCATTTTCCATCAGCAGATACGCAAAACGGTGGAATGTTATGTCGACGACATCGCGGTGAAAAGTCGCATTAAAGGAGATCACATAGCTGATCTGAAGATGGTCTTCGACATCATGCGGGCTCATCAATTGAAGATGAATCCCACCAAGTCCTTCCTGGGGGTAGCCAGCGGAAAATTCCTAGGGTTCGTTGTAACTTCCACAGGAATCCATTTGGATCCGGAGAAGTCCGTGCTATCCAAGAGATGCAACCTCCCAGAAGCCTCAAGGAGCTCAGAGGATTGCAAGGACGATTGGCGTACATCCGCAGATTCATTTCAAATCTCTCTGGGAGATGCCAACCCTTCGCTAAGCTGATGAAGAAGGAGTCTCGTTCATATGGGACGACGCTTGCCAGCAAGCATTCGAGGAGATCAAACGATACCTCACCCAACCACCAGTACTTGCAGCTCCGGTATCCGGAAAACCCTTCCTGGTGTACGTCCGATCGATGGATCATTCTTTGGGAGCTCTACTAGCTCAGAATGATGACCAAGGACGAGAACAAGCAATCTACTACCTCAGTAGAACGATGATCGGGGCCGAACATCGATACAACCCGATCGAGAAGGAGTGTTTGGCCTTGGTGTTCGCTATTCAGAAAATGCGACATTATCTGGTAGGCCAAACTATAAATGTCATATCAAAAGTCAACCCCCTGAGGTTGCTTATGACAAAGCCTTCATCATTGAATGGCCGGCTGGCAAAATGGGCTATATTGCTCTCTCAATATGAGATGCACTTCCTGCCACAGAAGGCCATTAAAGGACAAGCGGTGGCGGACTTCTTAGCTGAACACCCAGATCCGAGGGCAGCCAAACTTTATGAGGATCTCCCAGATGAGGTCGCCGAAGTATGCCTAACCCAGACATCGTTTGAAGGACAAGTATGGCAACTTTTCTTCGATGGTGCATCAAGGGCAAGCCCCAAGGGACACACAGTAGCGGGGGTAGGAGTGGTACTCGTCTCCCCACAAAACTACGTGATCCCCCGAGCTATCTCGTTAACCGAGCCCTGTTCCAACAATGTGGCGGAATACAACGCTCTCCTGATTGGGATGCAATTCGCCGATGAGATTGGCGTTAAAAATCTCGAGGCATACGGTGACTCCAAACTCATCGTCAGCCAAGTTCGCGGAGAGTATGAGGTCAGACATGAAGATCTAGTACCCTACTACGACGCGACAATCCACATGGCGGAGAAGTTTTCAAACTTCTACATCGACCATGTGCCGCGAAGCCAAAATGCGCATGCAGATGCCCTCGCATCTCTCGCAGCTTCCCTAGCTCTCCCAGCTGGAGCAATGGAGAAAGTATTCGTCTATAGCCACGACCTATACTGTCCAAAAATCCCCCCCGGAGACTACCCAGGGTCAACAGGAGATCGTCGCGGTAAAGAGACACTTGAAGTGTCAACCGCTCCAGAGCTTAAAGACTGGCGATTCCCTATATTGATTATGTCTTATACGGCATCCTGCCTGAAGACACCAAAGAGGCGGCCGCCATTCGGAGGAAAGCCCCCAAATTTACTATAATGCGATCACGCGAACACTGTACCGTCGATCGCATGACGGGATCCTGCTCCGGTGCCTCTCATCAAAAGAGGCCCGCGAAATGTTGAAAGAAGCCCACGATGGCACATGTGGAGCTCATCAACCTGGTCCGAAGCTGGCAAACAGACTCCAAAGATTGGGGTACTACTGGCCCAAGATGGTCGCCGACGCCATCTCCCTCGCAAAGATGTCATGCCTGTCAAATACATGGCGATTTCATCCATCAAGCACCAGGGTATCTCCACTCTACGACCTCTACTTGGCCGTTCGAAATGTGGGGGATGGACGTGGTTGGCCCCATCAGCCCACCATCGTCGAAAGGACATCGGTTCATTCTAGCAATAACCGATTACTTCTCCAAGTGGGCCGAAGCTGTTCCTCTAAAAGAGGTAAAATCGTCTAACGTGATCAAGTTCGTGAAACATCACGTTATCTATCGCTTTGGTGTGCCTCGGCGGATCGTCCATGACAATGGACCCCAGTTCATCAGCCAGGCTTTCCAGAGATTCTGTGCCAAGTTCAGAATCCAGAGTGTGTCTTCAACGGCATACTATCCTCCCGCCAACGGCCTCGCGGAAGCTTTCAATAAGACTATTGGCAAGCTTCTTAAGAAATTCGTCTCGAAAAGTCAACGAGACTGGGACGATAAGCTGGGTGAATGCTTATGGGCATATCGCACGACCGTGCGAACCCCAACTAAAGCCACGCCATTTTCCTTGGTGTACGGATGTGAAGCTGTCCTCCCACTGGAAATCCAAATTCCATCTCTACGCGTCGCCCTGACCGCCGAGATGACAACAGAGGAGAAGCATCGACAGCGACTCCAAGAACTGGAGGCCTTAGACGACAAGCGTCTGCAGGCCCAGCAGCAGATCGAGCTTTATCAAGCTCGCATCACCAGAGCCTTCAACAAGAAAGTCAAGACGCGAACTTTCAAGAAAGGCGACCTTGTCTTAGCCGTCCGGAGACCCATGGTCATGACGCACAAGACGAAAGGAAAATTCCAACCCAAATGGGAAGGACCGTTTGTAGTAGAGTCGGTCTACTCAAATGGATCGTATCGCCTCATAACCTCAATGGCGATACACTCATGATGCCAATCAATGGCAAATTCCTGAAGAAATACTATCCCTAGATGGTGTTCTCCACCGATCAAGTTAAAAATACACCTCTGATCAAAAACATCCGACGCCTTCGACGGCTAAGGATAGAGGAAAAGGTTGGCATCTAAGCCCAACATAAATCCTCGACAACTCATCATGCTGAGGGGAATAGCATGGCTAGCCCAACCCAAACGGTAGTTGGTAAAGGCACATCAAATCCGTTGAGAGCTGAGGGTTTGCTAAAAATCCTGCCGATCAAGTTAATACCACACCTCTGATCAAACATCCAACGCCTTCGACGGCTAAGGATAGAGGAAAACGTTGGCATCTAAGCCCAACATAAGTCCTCGACAACTCATCATGCTGAGGGGAATAGCATGACTAGCCCAACTCAAACGGTAGTTGGTAAAGGCACCTCAAATCCGTTGACAGCTGAGGGTTTGCTAAAAATCCTAAGTGGACCTGATTCCACTCTCTCCTCCAAAATCTCTTACCAATTCTCATCCATAGAATGGTAGGACCACAAATGCAAACATTACTACGTTAAACACTATACCTCTGGTAATGAATACTCCTTGTCGAGTACAAGCCCCGCTTGTTACCTCTACATAGAGCAGCAAACTTCAAAATTGCCAAGTTAACACTATACCTCTGGCATTTCAAATTCCACTTGTCAATTCTCATCAATAGAATGACAGGTCCTCAAATTGCTCCTATCAAGAGCCAATTCTTGTCAAGTTAATATCACACCTCTGACAAACTACTGTTTAAGTTAACATTACACCTCTAAGCAGTATATCAGGTGCCCGTCAAGTTAATATTACACCTCTGACAGTCACCCTTTCTTCAGACTTCCATATCGAAGCTGAAATGGACGATGCCAAGTTAACACTACACTTCTAGCATCTGAGTCATTGCTAAGTTCAACAATACACCTATGGCTATGACCTTTCCTCGACTTCCTTAAGCCGAGACGAACGATGCCAAGTTAACACTACACTTCTAGCATCCGAGTCATTGCTAAGTTCAACAATACACCTATGGCTATGACCTTTCCTCGACTTCTTCAAGCCGAGACGACTAATGCCAAGTTCAACATTACACCTCTAGCATTACCCTCACTGTTAAGTTAAACATCACACCTATGACAGTGACACCCTCAGTTTTCCCTTATAAAACTGAGATGTCGATGAGTTAAGTTAATATCACACCTCTAACTCATGTCCTTGTCAAGTTAACATTACACTTCTGACAAGACTATTTCCAACCCGTTAAGTTAATATCACACCTCTAACGGTAAGGACTTCCCTAGATTCCCCCGCGAGTCTAGTTTCATTTGATATTCTCCCCAACAGAATATCGAATTCATTTTGGAGGCATTGTTGGTTAACATTACACCAATAAACAATGTTTCCATCAACATCCCCAGCTGATCTGAAATCAAGTTAAGCACAAATCCTTGATAAAAGTTCATCTTTCCTGGGGGTACGAACTCCACCTGTCACTTTCTTCCACAAAGTGGCAGGTCCACCAAAAATCACCTCTGTCAAGTTAAGCTTACACCTCTGACAGTGTCATGAAAGTTCTTGGAACAAGATCTTTCCTCAATACTTTTGACTTATTAAGATTATGATTATAATTTTGATAAAGATCAAAAGACTTCCTTGCTCCTACATGTCCAACCAAAGGCAAAGAGTTCGAGACAAAAGAAGTAAAAAGGAGGGTGTCACTTTTATTTATATCCAAAAATATGAAAGTGATACAAAAACGCTCTCTTATACAAATAAGATTGAGCGTTACAAAAAAAAAAGGGAGGAGAAGGCTAAAAATCTCGATCTGGTAGGGAACGGATGCGCTCCCTGAGACGATGCATCTCATGCTGACGTGCCTTCTCAGCCTCCATCATCGCCTGGACCCGCAGCTCCTCTTCAGATAGGCAGGGTTTTTCAGCCAGCTGGGCTCGCAAAGTCTCCAATCTGGAGAGATGAACAGACTGGCTCTCTTCAGCCCGTACCCTTGCAGCCTTCTGCTCCTCTAGCTTCTTCTGGAGGGCGACGAGCTTCTCTTCATTGACAGCTAGCATGGCTTTGGCCTTAGCAATGGCAGCCCGAGCGTTGGTAATAGCCAGCTCTGTGTTCTGCATGATAAGCTCAGTATCCCCTGAGTCTTCAATCAGCCTTTGGCATTCAGCCTGGGAACGCTCAAGGTTGCTGACCTCTTCGGCAATTTGTACTTCCACTTCCTGTCGCTCTTGCCTTTGGGCAGAAAGGAGGCTATCCAGGATGACTTGGGTTTCGTGGAGGGAGTCAGCTTCGTCTAAAGACTTCAGCTCTTTCAGGTCACTCTCCAACTGATCCACCACCCGCATACATGCCTGAGCAAGAGGAAGGCCCCCGACTAGCTCGATGTTCTCGGCCACATTCCCGAGAAATCTCCGGGCAAAGTCAAAAGAACGACGCCCAGAAAGGATAAAGTCGATGCACGATCGCATCGCTTCAAAGAACTGCCGCACCGTACTGCGCGTCAGGAAGTCCATGCTGTCATCACCCGGAACGCTCCCCGACCCCCTTTCTATCTCGGAAGAAGGGGTGTAGGCCGGCTCTTTTTGCACAGAAGTCATGCTGACTGTCGATACGGCAAGAGCGGAACCAGCCACTGGTGCTTCCGGAGGTGCTATCCCTGCTGGAACTTCCGCGACCAATGATGGAGTGGCAAGCACGATTTCCTCAGAAGCTTCATTTGAAGCTTGGGCTGTGCAATCTCCTGGGAGTGGACCTGCCATTGGACCCTCCACCCGAGCCTTCTTGACCTCAGTAGTGGCTTCCTCCTCTGGTAGAGTGGAAGGCTCCCCAGTACCAGCAGCTGCCCCCTCTGAGGGCATCTCAGCAGCTGAGGTCTCAATTCCCTGTGGCCGAGTCAACTCTCTCACCATCTCCTCAATATGCGAGGAGGTTGTAGCCTCGGCATTCCGGTTGGCCCTGCAATATAAAATGAAGAATGTCAAGACATCTTCTTCAACATGTAAAGAAAAATTGGACAGGAGGTGGAAAGGGTACCTTCAACAGGAATAGCCGCCACTGGTGGTGCAGATGATGACTCGCCCACATACATTTCCTCCTCTGAGACATGGAAGAACTTGCTTTGATCAGGAGGAGCGGGTTCCTCGCTATAGTCGACTTTGTCCTCAAAGAGGCTTTCCCCTGAGAGCGAAGAAGACGACAGCTCAGGAAGCTCCGTAATCGGAGCCTTGCCTCCAATCACCCCAGTAGTAGGACTAGGGTCGACGGCCCTGGAACTAGAGATGAAGACGCCTGGAGACCCCAACTGCTGTGCCTCATCTCTCCCTTCATGAGCAGAAGGAGGTTTGAGCTGAGCTGAGGTTTCCGGAAGTTCAACATCTTCATCGCCCATTATGTCAATCTCCGGGGATTCGGCATCAGCAGCAATAACGGGTTGTTCGATGAACTCCCCTTCCTCCACAGCCTCGCGGTGCGACCTAGGAGCACGAACTAAAGGGAGGAAATCTTCCTCTTCCGGAGGTTCCTCAACTCTGACGACGTCTTCAGGAGGGGCCTCAACTCCAGCAGAGATAGCTCCGGATTGAGAGACTTCAGCCGCCAAGTCCCTCCTAACCTTCTTCGGGGCAGGCTCAATAACAGAAGTAGAGCGGTGATGACGCTTACTCGCCAACTGCTTAGACCTCTTTGCTGGTGGCTCCGCCCTCGTTGCTGGAGGCTCCTCTCTCGTCGCTGATGGCTCCGCCCTCGTTACTGACGGCTCATTCTTCGCTCGTGGCTCTGCCCTTGGCGGTCGTGGCTCTGTAGCTCGTGGCTCCCTCCTCGTCCTTCTCCCGACCTCCTTACAGACTTTCCGGTACTGCTCTACGAGTCTCGTTGGTTTACCAGACTCTGTCCTTGTCTCGAGGCTTGCATTGATGCTCTCGATACATGAAGATGCCGGAAGAAAGTCTGGTGTCTGGACGGCTTGGGAGTACCAAGTACAATAGCTTAGACTCATCTGGCACTTGGGCGCTTCAAGAGGTAGACGGAAGGTTGTTCCTGTCCCTCCAGCCACACTATAGTACCAGGCCCGAGCACCCTCGAACAAGTTCCCTTCGAAGGCGAGATAAGCATTTGGATTCCCGATATAGAGCTGGTCATAGCCGAACTGTCGAGCGAAGCGATTCGGCATGTATGGCTCAATGGTGCATGATGTCCCTTGTCGGAAAAGCATATACCCGGGCCGAATATTGAGCAACCACCAGAAGGCTCCCTGGGATAACCTCGTGAAATCATCAGGGCCTGCGGAATCGACAAGTAGATCGCCGTAGGATGCACCAGGGATCTGGAGGAGGCAACGATTGAGCTGATAGTTTGCCGGGGCTGAAAGACGCTTCCGGATATAATATATGTAAGGATCCTGCCACCTCGAACCCTCCAATCGCTGTATGAAGGGGACGGAGTCCTCCTTCCAACGCACCGCCGTCATCAAAGAGGGGCAGTGCATCACATACCAGGCCATAAGGTATGTGTAAGGCAGCTCAACCCGAGGATTGGGACGCTTCACCACTGGATTCCCCTCTGCGTCCGTGAGCGGCTTTCCCTCGGAATCCACAGTTTTTGGCGGCTCACAAAAGCTTTTAGCCAGCGCCCGCAGCCCGCTCTGAATACCAGCCACCACGGCCGGGAGAAGAGCTATAGGGTTGCCATGGGCCAGAAGCACCGCCGGGTACACCACGTCGGCAACTATAACTTCATGTGGCAGCGTGGGCACCACACAACGCTTTAGCCACAGCATCAGAAAGCCTGCCAGCAGCGCCCGATCGGAGATAGGAGTCCGGGCTTGGTGGTGGAAGCTTTCGAAAACCAAGTCAGGGTCGAAACCATCTTCGTTCGACTCTGTGGTGTAGAATTTCTCGGACATCTGATCAATCCGGTCTTCGATCTCCCTATCAGAGCTGGGCGTCAATCGGGTGATCAAGTGGTCTTTGGTGTTCACATTGTTGAACAAATAACTGGCCCAAGACAGGTACGTGACCCCCTGCGACCGCCATTTGGTGAGCTGACCGCAGATATGGAAGTGACATAGCACTTCCCAGTAGGTCTCATATATGAGGGGAAACTCCTCCTTCACGTAGCGAAGCTCCACGGCAGTCGGGACATATTCTTCATAGGGCATGTCCCCTGTTACCAGTCCTGAGACCTCGTGCATCTCGTGTAAGGCAAGGCCCATCTCCCCGACTGGAGTAAAGAACGTCCCCGTCAAGGGATTGTAACGTTCTAGGATCCCAAAGAAGTTTTGAGAACTTTGAGGGATCCCCCACTGTACGGCCCTGACCGCCGAGTACAGTCCTACACGCTTCAGCAAATCCCCGAGCTCGGTAAGGACAAAGCCAACCATCCTGCCCCACCAGTAATTCGCTGGGGAATAGATCCACCCATATGCACGGAACGCAACTGGATAGTCACCCTCCGCTGCCATGAACATGTTGAGGAAGGTGGAGCCAATGTGCGGTATCTCTCCAGACGGGATCTCCCTCTTGCGCGATCCAGGGAAAAGGCCGATAACCGACTCGTCATGGCCGTCATGACGGTGCACTTGGTGGTGGGAGCCCAGATCGCCAAGAGTAACCTCAGGAGCATATCGAGCGAGGTCAAACTCCATCTTCCGCGGGACGGACATATGCTGGTAATAGAACATAGGGTACATCCTATCCATGGCCGGGAGAAAGAACCTTCTGCCCCCTATTTGACGGAGCCATGTGTAAGTCCCTTCGTGCACGCGATGGCCGCCATCGTGGATATGATCCCCGAAGAAGAAGGCGGGCTTCTTCAGCTGGATGCCGTCATCCGTGACGAATGCTGCATCGGTCATCAGCACTCGAAGAGTCCTCATCTCGACATTCGAGAGCTTCTTCTCACGAGCCGGCGACTGGTCGGCAGTCACAGGGGCAGTCCTTTGCAGCACAAAGGTCAGGTTCCGGTCAGCTCCACCTACATGCCCAAAATGGCGTATCTTGGGGAGTGAAGTAGCAGGTTGCGGCGCTGCAAAAAGATGAAGACACTAAGTCAGATGCTTTACCAAAAGTAAAGAAAAATACTAAGTGTTCTGCGTCCGAACGCAGAAAAGATACTGGACGCAGGAATCATCAAATCCGCGTCCAGACCCGCAAATCTGCGTCAAGAAGCACAGAACGCAAAGATTGAAGCCACTTATGAAATTCCAAGTACTTGGACTCAGACGCCAGATTCATCAAATTGGCGCCTGATGGCACAGAAACGCAAGGATCAAATCCGCGTTCTGCAAACCAAGACTTGTGGAATTTCAAAGTACTTGGACTCAGACGCCAGATTCATCAAATTGGCGCCTGATGGCACAGAAACGCAAGGATCAAATCCGCGTTCTGCAAACCAAGACTTGTGGAATTTCAAAGTACTTGGACTCAGACGCCAGATTCATCAAATTGGCGCCTGATGACACAGAACGCAAGGATCAAATCCGCGTTCTGCAAACCAAGACGTGGAATTTCAAAGTACTTGGACTCAGACGCCAGATTCATCAAATTGGCGCCTGATGACACAGAAACGCAAGGATCAAATCCGCGTTCTGCAAACCAAGACTTGTGAAAAATTCAAAGCACTTGGATCAGACGCCAGATTCATCAAATTGGCGCCTGATGACACAGAACGCGAAGATCAAATCTGCGTTCTGCAAAGCTGCGTCCAGAGACCTTCACAGTTAGAGAAATTCTAAGTGAAGGACCCGAAGCACAGGGCTCTTGGGCGTCAGATTATCTAATCCGCGCCCCGGTTATCATCCCAAAGACTGCGTCTGGGGAATCAAACACGCTTTTAATAGTTTAAAGTCCTTAAGGGTCAGTTCTGCCTAAGGCATACTACCTTGGAGGCCTTGGAGGACGAAGTCCTGCGCAGAGGAGGAGACGCCCCTCCGGGCCTCGGTGGTGGTCGCCTTTGAGGAGGAGGCGGTCGGCTTGGTCTTTGGTGCCATGGCGAGTTTGGTCTGAAGCTAGAAAAAGGAACAGAGGAAGAGAGTTCTTTTCTAAAATTCTCAGAGCAAGCGAATGCGGGGAGAAGAGGAAGTTCTCCAAACAGTTGCCTTTTATAGGCACGGGGATACGCAGAGATACGCGGCGCGTGACCCAAGGGACGCTGCAGCGAACCGTCGCTTGACGCGTGTAACAAAATCACTGCCGGTGACGAAGATCATGCGTCGCAACCCCGCCGCGAATCAGAAGCCGACACGTGGAGCAGTTCATTTAATGAACCGCGAGATCCGCGCGCCAAAAGGCGAAATTTCGCCGTTTCCCCAGGCCAGCTGGCGGCGTCATCATGACAGCGTAAAGTTCGCGCCCAGAAAACGCACCGGACATGCCCCGTCAGCATCTCCAAGAATGCTTTCTGAAGGTCGCGTCCCCTCTAAGGAGTTCGCGTCTGACCAACATCGCGTCTACCCTATAGACGCTGCGTCTTCAAAGTGGCTTCTACTTTTCAAAAAGAAGCCTGCGTCCAGTCTCCTGCGTCTGCTTTCAAAAAAGGAGCCTGCGTCCAGTCTCCTGCGTCTGCTTTCAAAAAGGAGCCTGCGTCCAGTTTCATGCGTCTGCAAGACAGTTCAACAGTACACTGGCGCCAACAGACAACCAACTACTCCTAGCCAAAAACGCACCCGTGACAGACTAAAAAGCAATTGGGGAGGTCTAGGCTGTGTATCTAGACACTCAACACGATCGACTCTGATGGCTTCTAAGAGTTCAACAGTACACTCACGAAGACCAAATTCGGATAAGGTCGAACCCGAAGCATCAACAGTCCGGTCACAAAGGCAAACGCGGTTTGAGTCCAAAGTATTCCGAAATCCGTCCCATTCAACTGCGGAATATCGGAAACTTTGGAGGGGGTTCTGTAGGCTGTCTAAAAATGACTAACCAGGCAAGCCACCAAAGAAGCAGTCTCAAAGACGCAAAGGATTGAAGCCCGCGTCTCAACTTCAAGACGCGTCGGCCTGAAGCCCGCGTCTCAACTTCGGGACGCGTCGGCCTGAAGCCCGCGTCTCAACTTCAAGACGCGTCGGCCTGAAGCCCGCGTCTTAAACATCAAAGCGCGTCGGCCCGAAGCCCGCGTCTCAATATCAAGGCGCGTTGGCTCGACGCCCGCGTCTCAGCATCCAAGACGCAAGGGACTGAAGCTTGCGTCTCAGCATCCAAGGCGCGTCCGGCCTGAAGCTTGCGTCTCAGCATCCAAGGCGCGTTTAGTCTGAAATCCGCGTCTCAGTTGCAACCGCCCAGATCGTGGGGAGCCAGTTACCGCGCGTATCGCGGGTAATGGCCCTCATTCAGGCGCATTTTTAGGGGGCACGATCACCCCCTAAGACCCCTATAAATAGCCCTGTTAGCTATGAACGATGGGTCGAAGATTTGGATTCAGTGGGAGAAGAAGGTCGAGTGATCAATTAAGGTCGGCGATTTGAATCCAGAGGGTCAGAAGATCAAGGCATCGAGAGAGAGAAGCCCGACGTCAACGACCGAGAGAGAGGAGATTCTTCAACAGGCTTACTGAGTACTAGCCTATCTTCGCCTACCTCCTCTTTGAGAGTTTGGTAGCCGGAGCTGAGTTACTCCCCTACCGGCCGAAGAGAAGACCCCCGACGGTCCAGGACGGTCATCTGGTCAACGGAGAACAAGATTCACTCTCCATCGCCACACGAAGAACCCAGATTTAAACAAAGGGAAGATTCAAGCATCCTCCCTCCCTTGTAGTCGGAATATTGTTTTGTTGTAATCTTTCAACTGATTCAAGGAAATTTTACGGCAAAATCTCTTTTCCGTACCGAACAACAGTCGGTCGACCGCCTGATTGACCGGCCTTCTAGGCTGGCCTTGTGTGCGTCCTCGTACACATCGGTCGACCAGTCCGGTCGACCGCCAGTAGGCTTGGCTGGGATATAGGTATGAAACTTGGTCCTTTTAACTCCTATAAAATCCCATAAATTCTCATAAATTTCACAAAAATAAGTTCTTATAAATAATTGAAGAACAAATATGTGTGACAAAAAATCAACACATATTACAAGCTATTGAATTATTTTTATGATATAGAAATTAAGCTTTAACATAAAATTGGTATTTTTCAAATCCAAACTTTGAAATAGAAAATCGATTTCTCTCAAACTTATATAAATATATAAACATGATATTGAAAAATATTTGAAGTATATTGTGTATGGATAGAATCCAATACACATGTAAATAATATATCTATATTTTTGACATGGAATCCAAAATAAGTTTTGTTAATTACAAAACTCTAAACACATGAAATAGAATCATCAAAATAAGTTTTCCTAAATATATGAATTATGAATGTATATAGATAAAATCCAATATACATTAAACCATGTAAACTTATTTTGATTCTATCTATTCATAAAAATCATATATATACACACACACACACACACACACACACACACACACACACACACACACACACACACTTGAAATCTAAAATTGATTAAACCGAAAACTAAACATATTAAACTTGTGTGTGTGTGTGAACTTGAGCATATCAACACTAGTCTAACTTACATAAGATCTAAATACAAACTTAAACTAAATAAATCGAAGTCTTCTTGTAGAACTCCTTCTCCAAGCCGCTCGATCCAAACACAATCTAAAGAGCTTGACTCCATCCGAGTGCTAAATGCGATCTTGACACGCAAGCTCTTGAATCTACATATGTTAACTCTAAAATTCCTTTATTGAAACTAAATACTTACTAATACATTGATCAATAACTGAAACTATATAAACACAAGATCATTAGTAAGCTAGCCTTCATAAGTTAGTAATCATCAAAACTAAGGTGAAAGGCCTTCGCGCTAACATAAATTTACAAGAAGTTTTGAAAGTTTTTTTACAAAAAATAAATTCTATTTGATATGTAACATGAAGTGTTTGTGACCTCGGCCTATAAATATTGAGGGAGTCCGTATTCACTAATCATTATCCTAACCATTTCTTGAAAAGTTACGATTCTTCGTTTCAACGACTCCATTTGTTGTAGAATTTTAGGACAATATAATTCATGCCTAATTCCATTTTCTTCACAATAAGTGATAAAAGAATGGTTAATGAATTCACCACCTTTATCACTTCTTATGCGCAAAATTGAAAAACCTTTTTCTATTTCAACCCTTTTTCTAAAAATATTAAAATGCGAAAAAGCTTGATCTTTATGTTCCAAAAAGAAACCCATGTAAAACAAGAAAAATCGTCACCCAATACAAAAACAAAACGGTTTCCATTTAAACTCTTGGTTTTAGTAGGACCAAACAAATCCATATGGATTAACTCTAATGGTCTAGATATCAGGTAACCTTAATTGATTTGAAATAGAACTTGATTTGTTACCCAAGTTGGTACACATCACAAATGCGGTCCTTTTCAAACTTCAAGTAAGGAAAACCCTTCACCGATTCTTTAGAGTTAATTCTAGATAGATGATCAAAAAGATACATGACCTAATCTTCTGTGCCATAACCATGAATCTTCATTGAAAGTATTTAAACATGTAACATTACAATCTAAATTTAACATATCAATAATATATACGTTATTTTCACAAAATCTAGAAAGAATGCAAGCATCAATTTTACCATCTAAAACATTGCAAGAAGAATCATCAAAAATAATTTTGAAACCTCGATCATATAGTTGACAAATACTCAAGAGGTTATGTTTGAGTCCATCAACTAAAATAACATTTTTAGTTAATGGAGATGAACCAATTTTAATGTTATCTATACTGATAATATTACCCTTTGAGTCATCTCTGAAGGTGATGTGCCACCGTCATGATACCTTGATAGGGTTGCAAAATATTGATGACCTAAGTCATGTGTCTTGAGCAACCGCTATCAAGATATCACCACTCTCTACGTCTTGAAGCTTTGGTGTGTACCTACATCAAATAATGGTTATTGATTTTGGTACCCATTTTTTGTTGGCCCAAAGGCCCATCACTCTAGTTTTAATGATGATTAACTCATGTGGTTATAGTACTAATGATCTTGTGTTTAATAGTTTCAGATTCCCATCAAAATCTTAGTAAGTGCTTAACTTCAACAAACGATTTTTGGATCTAACACATGTAGATTTAAGAGCTCGCGCGTCAGGATCGCTTCTAGTATTCAGATGGAGTCAAGCTCTTTGGATCGTGTTTGGATCGAGTCGGCTTAGAGAAGAAGTTCTACAAGAAGACTTCGGTTTGTTTAGTCTTAATTTATATTTAGATCTTGTGTAAGATAAACTAGTGTTGATATGCTCAAGTTCACATACAAACACACAAGTTCATTACGTTTGATTTTTCGGTTTAACTGGTTTTGGATTTCAAGTTCATATATATGATTTTCATGAGTAGATAGAATCAAAATAAGTTTGCATGATTTAATATATATTGAATTTCATCTATATACATCTATACTTCATATATTTAGAAAAAACTTATTTTGATGTTCTATTTCATGTGTTTAGAGGTTTGGAATTAACAAAACTTATTTTGAATTTAATGTTAAAAACATAAGATATATCTTTTTATGTGTATTGGATTCTATCCAAACACTCTATACTTCAAAAGAGTTTAAATATCTTATTTTTATATTTATAGAAGTTTGAGAAAAATTGAATTTTCATTTTAAAGTTTGGTTTTTGGAAAATACAATGTTTGTGTTAAAGCTTAATTTCAATATCACAACAATATTTCAAATAGTTTATAATATGTGTTGATTTTTTGTCACACATATTTGTTCTTCAAATATTAATTAGAACTGATTTTTGTGAAACTTATGAGAATTTATGAGATTTTATAGAAGTTAAAAAGATCAAGTTTCAAACACTTTATCCCTATCCTTAGCCTGCTGGCGGTCGACCGATGTGCAAAAGAACGTACACGAGGCCTTGCCTACAAGGCCGGTCAACCGGGCGGTTGACCGACTATAACTACCCAACTCTCGGGTAGTGCCAGCCGACCGGACGGTCGACTGACAGGCTGAGTGCCTTTAGGCGGGCGGTCGACCGATGGCTCAACGGTCAGAAATATGACCGTTGGCCGGTCGACCGGCCGGTTGACTGTAAGGTCAAAAATGACCTTTCTGGCTGCCAATGGTTATATTCTTGAGAACCTATATAAAGGGGTTCTCTTGGGTTGTTTTCAATAAGATTTTTAATGAGCTATTTTCTCATCTTTTTCTAGCAGCAGGTTTTAAAAGAAGTTTTTGAACTAAAAAGTTTTATCTTTTATTTGTTTTAAAATGTAGGAAAAATCAAAGAAAAGAGAATTTTTGGGAAATTGGTTTTGATCTTTCTTTACAAATCTATTTGGTATTTTTTCAAGTATTTTTTTTGTTATTTTTCTTTCCAAATACTTTATTTTCTCACACTTGAGCTATCATATTTAATCATATCTATAGGATCTTGTTTCTGTGAGAAAAATTGTTTGTGGTCTATTGTGATCACCAAGTGTTATTTGTGATCATTAGATCACCAAGATTGTAATCTCTTCTTTACTTTGACTTTGTGTCTATCCCTCTTGTGTAGAGATGATTGTGTTTTGACTTTGTGCCTTGTCCCTCTTGTGTAGAGGCGATTGTATTTAGCTTTGTGCCTATCCCTCTTATGTAGAAGTGATTGTGTTTGAGAGAGGAGTAGTGTACTTCAAGTGTAAAGTTGTAATTCCTCAGTGGATGTCTCTTTGTGGAAGGTCCTGTGTGGACATAGTGAAAATCCTACTGTGTGAAGACAGGGACATAGAGCAGTGGCTCGAACCTCGAAACATATCTTGTTGTTTGCATTTGATCCACTATCTCTTAACTCTATCTCTTTTATATCTTGCATTGCTTTATATTGCACATATTCATATGCTAGATATAGTTTGTGTGTGCCCATACTTGTGTTGAACCAAGAGAGCTTCATATAACACCTCAACTCTTAATCTAAAGGAATCTTAAGGAGATAGTCCAGAGCCCTTCACCGGGAATTCGGCTCACTCTTTGGTTACAAATAGTATGTTGCAATTAAGTTTTTAATTCTGCATCATTTACATTAGATTAGCTAGTACACCTATTCACCCCCCTCTAGGTGTATTTCAATTTTCTTAAGTCCTATGACGTTAGTACTTCGTACCCAAATATGATTATTAGAAATATTTACACGATCAAAATAAAAGTTATCTAAGTGTCCCTTTCGGCCACAATAAGTACATGAATAAACTCTACCATATATGAATGCATGATGTGTATGATGACATGTGAAATATGAGCATGCTTAGTGTGTGATTTAGAAGTGTGAGCATGTGTAATATAAATGTTTCTTTGAAGAATTTTCTTAGAAAACATGGCCTCTAATTTAGCTTTATCAAACTCACATTTCTTTAAAACATTTTTCGAAGTGTTGATTTTAGTTTTTAAAGTAGAAATTTTATTTTCATCATCATGAAAAAATTTGCTTTACATGAAATCTTGTATGCATCAAAATCTTTTTGTGTGGATAAAAGAGTGGAAGATAAATCATCCTTTTTCTTTAGAAAGAGTGATAATTTTATTTTTAAGAACTTCAATTTTCTTTTTCATTTTTAGATATTTTTTCTTTAGAAAATCATAATTATTTGAAAGTTCTACAAATGCATCTCCTAATTCATCCATAGTTAAATCACAATCATCAAGGGATGGTTCAGAAGTTAGCTTAGGTGTGTTATGAAACACACATTTACCGTGTCCACCTCCTCTTTGGATTCACTTTGAAAGCTTTCTTCTTAAATGGTTTCTTTGACTTGTTTGAGGAAGATGGCTTGTTTTTTATATCCGAACATTCAGCAATGATATGTCCAGGTTTCTGACAGTTGAAACAGATGATTTTCTTTTCCTCCTTCCTTGCCATTGCCTCCTATTGTTGATCTTTGCCTTATTGTACATCCTTCTTACATTTCTTATAAGGAGGAAAAGATCTTCATTGTCTTTTTCTGCTTCATCATCGTCGGACATGGTAAAAGTAGTCTTGAAGACAATTGTCTTCTTCTTTTGTGGTGTCGTTTCTTCTCTAGTCTCTCTCTTCATCTCATAGGTTTTAAGGTTGCCGATAAGACCAATGAGCTCCATCTCTTCTTTGTCGTTTAACTCTTTCAATGTAGTAGCTTTGAGTTCACATGAGGGTGGAAGTGCACGAATGACCGTCTGGACTTTTTGATCATTATCAATGGCATCACCTAAAGAAGCATAACCATTAGTTATTTTAGTAAATTTTATAACCATATCATCAATGGACTCATTTTCATTCACAGTGAAGTTTTCATATTGGGAACGCAATAGATCAATTTTAGCCCTCTTGACTTGTGATGTTCCTCATGAGTGACCATTAGGTGTTACCAAATCTCGTAGGCAGATTTGCAATGAATGACCCTACCTATATCGTCATCGTTCAAGGCTTGAAGCAATACATAGTGTGCCTTTGCATTGACATCAAACTTCTTGGTGGCAATATCGGACCAAGTGTCATCATCACCAGTGGGTACACTAAAGGGTTTACTCACTGTCTTTGCAACCTGGCTTCCTAGGGATTGCAAAAACACGGTCATCTTAACATTCCATATGGGAAAGTTAAGGCCATCAAATTTGGGAGGGGTCTTAATACCTTCGGCCATTTTTGAGAATGAAGATGTCAATGAAATAATTAACAACTAGGATCTCTCTAAGGTTGTTAAGCCAAACTCTAGAGATCAACGCTATGATACTAATTGAAATTACACCTAGAGGGTGGTGAATAGGTGAATAGCTAATCAAATGAAAATTCTAGACAATTTAATATGAAATAAGACAACCGATTTCTCAAAACAATACTTAAAGCCGGATTTCTCGTGAAGGGCTCTGAACTTCTCCTCGTGATTCTTCCAGATAAGAGTTGAGGTACTTAATTGCTATCTTGTTGAGATGAGTATTGACTGACAAGAATAAATAAATGATAAATAAGTAAATAGAGATAATAAAGCAATCACAAACAAAAAGATTTGTTCTGAGGTTCGAGTCACCGCTCTACGTCCCCGCCTTCATCACCGTGAAGGATTTCACTATCCACTATTGAATCCTCCACAAAGAGACCTTACAACAAGGAATTACAACAACTCGGAGTACAGACTCCCCAACTCGTTCCTCTACACCAATGACAGCATAAAGCCAATTGAGATACCAAGTTCTGGATCATTAAGAGATCACAAATACTCTCTTTGCAGCTCTTTTACAAAAACCCTATAAAGTAAAATGTAAAGTTAAAGCTCAAGGATGTAAGTAAGAGTGAAAATCAGAAAAGAAAGATTTTAAGAGCAAAAAAGCTCAATTAAAACTTTGAAAATAAGAGCACAAAAGAAACTTAAAACTTTTTCTCTTTGAAAGTAAAAACTAGATTTTCAATTGAATTTGTTGTTATGTAATATTCAATCCCAATGACCCTTTATATAGATTTAGAAAAACATTTTAAAATAATTTTATCAGGTCTAAAAAGGAAGAAATTGACCTTAAAAATTTAACTTTCGACATTTTAAAAGAAACATGTTTAAAAATAGATTTAAAAGAACTAGCCATTATTGTCAATCTGGCAGTCTGTCGGTCGACCGACTGGTCGACTGGCCATTCAAAAAAATTTTGATCGTTAGCTCTCGGTCAACCGACCGGTCGACCGTGTTTAACCAAGACCAAACTAGTTATAATAGATCGACCGCCCAATCGACCGCAATAAGGGACCGATCGACTGATCGGTCGACCGGGAATGTGTATAACATGCAC
This sequence comes from Agave tequilana, assembly GCA_038442645.1. Taxonomy (NCBI): domain Eukaryota; kingdom Viridiplantae; phylum Streptophyta; class Magnoliopsida; order Asparagales; family Asparagaceae; genus Agave; species Agave tequilana. Next base: position 104,708 of record JAVJIF010007759.1, on the reverse strand, counting down.
ACCCCAATTGTCAGAGGTTCGGTCGACCGTGCGGTCGACCGTTCTGGCCTGTAATAGGCACGGTCGGCTGCCCGATCGACCGACCTAGGCCAAAAACTGGGTCAAAATAATTTTTGAAGATAAAGAAAATTTTCAAAAATCTTTGTTTAAATTTTAGAAGAGAGAAGACATGTATAATCATGAGATACAAGTTCTAATCTGAGATAGAATAAGAAAATGTGGAATTAGAATCAAAACCAAACATATCAAAACCATACTTTTGTGTGTATATATCTTTGAGTCTCAAATCTATATTCTACTCTTTAACAAACTAGTTTCTTAAAGATTCTAATCGACTACAAGAATCTTCAAGTGGGCTTTTCTAATAGTGACGTTTGAGCAATGTTGAATGCTTTGAGCTATGATCCCATTCTTGAGTATCTTTGAGCCATCAACACCTTCCTTTAGAGGAAGAAACCTGTTAGATTTTTTTGACCCTGTTAGATCTTTGTGAATCCTAAAACACACTTTTGAACTTAATTAGTACCAAATAACTTCATATGATTTGTTATCATCAAAACACAAAAGTAAAGATTGTAACCTTTGGACCAACAATAAAAAATTCAAATTTACCCGGTTTCTATTTGGTGTTATCTCTCTGATTTGCTCTGATCTTCAGCTGAACATTTGCCCTAATGCTTGATTTTGATTTAATCTGAATTTCAGTGGGCTTTTGGGCTCGTTTTTCTCTTCTATCTCCTTTAGTAAAGGCCTGCATTCATTTAGACAAAAAACTATTTAAAAGCAGTATTTATTATACAATAAATATGAGAATGTGACGATATATATGCTATATTAGTGATCAATCACACATAGTCCACAGCCATCAAGATGCATTGGTGCCCAAATGAACTAGGAAAAATATCCATAAAGTTAGTGCCCCAAACATTGAAAAGTTTTATTTTTATAATTGGTTTAAGGGGCATCATATTGCGTTTTAAAATTCTACCTATCATTTGACATTTTGGGCAAGTCTTGCAGAATTCAAAGGCATTTTTGAACAAAGTGGGCTAATAGAACCCATTCTTTTAACACTTTTCAGCAGTCTTACGAGAACCAAAGAGTCCATCGCATGGAAGCTTGTGATAGAAGGAAAGAATAATCTTAACTTCCTCGTTGGGGATATATCTCCTAATGATTTGGTCGGAATAATACTTAAAGAGATATGGTTCCTCTCAAAAAAATATCAAATTTGAGATAAGAACGGTAGACATCTTATTTTGTCCAAAAAGATGGTGTTTGATTTGTGACTAAGTAGTTAACTATGTCGGCAAACCATGATTCCTTAAAGACAACTAAGAATTGTTCATCGAAAAGTTGTCATTAATTGGCAATCATTGCAAGAAGTGTTTGGAATACGAGAGAGATGATCAACGACATCATTTTCTATGCCCTTTTTATCTCGAATTTCGAGATCAAATTCTTAAAGAAGGAGGATCTAACGAATGAGTCAGGCCTTGACATCCTTCTTAAGTATTAGATATCTAAGCGCAGAATGATCGGTGAAGATGGTTGTTCTCGACCCAAGTATGTATGGTCGGATTTTTTCTAAGGCAAACACTCCAAGAATTCTTTCTCGGTTGTAGTGTAGTTCAATTGGGCATCGTTTAAAATCCTACTTGAATAGTAAATCACATGCTACTTGTTATTAATATGTTATCCTAAGACAGCGTCTATGGAAATTCAGAAGCATTGCACATGATTTCAACGGCTTTGACCAACCTAAGGCAAAAATGATTGGTGCACAAATGAGTTCTTTTTTAAGCTTCTCCCAAGTAATAAGACATCTATCATCAAAGGTGAAGAGCACGTCCTTACCTAAAAGGTTAGTCAAGGGTCTAACAATTTTACTGAAGTCCTTAATAAACTTACGATAAAATCTGACGTGTTCTAAGAAAGAGCGGATATCTTTCACGTATTTAGGTATGGGAAGCTTAGCTATGACATCTATTTTCGCCTTATCCACTTCAATCCCTTTTCTAGAAATTTCTTGTCTTAGGACAATTTCATGTTGTACCATGAAGTTGCATTTTTCTCAATTTAGTGTCAAACTTTTTTCGGCACATCGTTTGAGGAAAGTTCAAGATGGTGAAGACATTGATCAAATGAATCTCCATAGGTAGAGAAATCATCCATGAAAATTTCGAGAAACCGTTCTACCATATCGGAGAATAGACTTAACATACAATGTTGAAATATTGCGGGGGCATTGCAAGGCTGAAGGGTGACCTCCGTTCTATTTCTTTAAAAAAAAAAAATACAGGAAACAAAAGTTATAGGTTACAACCAAATTTGGATCTAAAAATTGTCAATTTATTTGTGAGATTTTCCTTTTCCACTCTTTGACATGGATGTTTCGTGAAAACAAAGTGCAATCAAATTCTGCACTTCTTCATTGAAACATAATTAAAACATAAAAGGAAAAATATACATATTCCCGGTCTCTTCCAAGTTGACTCATCGCTACCATAACAGAAGCATTAGATATTGTTTCCTTTTGAATATCAAGAAGCCTATATTTTGACATTTTATCATTTTATGTAGTCACATGTTACCATCTTTAATATAAAGTATCTACACATTTTCTCGTTGCAGAGTTCAGAGACCTAGAGCTGCAGACTGGTTACTTCAGTTTAAGACAGATCAAGGTTGCAACCATTAACTTTGATATTGAAAATAAGAAAAATCTTCATACAGCCTTTGCGATAATATGTCACTTGCCAAGATTTGGTAACCTCCTTTTCCTTGTAGTAAAGCATTTAATACTAGAGGGCTACTCATATATTAAATGCTTCCAGATGGTTCTGTTATAGCTATAAAGCAGCTTTCTTTCAAGTCCAAGCAAGGGATCCGTGACTTTTTTCTTTTTTTTTCTTTTTCTTTTTTGGAGGAAAAAAAGGTGAATAATATCATCCCGCGTTTCATTAACAAGCTTTTAATGAAACATCCCACGAAAAAAAATCAAAAATCCTCAAAAGCTAGCCTAGCTAGAAGCACACATAGGTATGGAGGAAAGACGCAAAAGTGCAATAAAAACAAGCGCAAGACCATCTGCACCATCCTGACACATCAAGAGGCCGAGCTACCAATGATCACATGTAATCCGTGTCACTGTCCTCACCTCTCCCACCCAATGAGTCTTCCAAAAGGTTGTCAGAGATCACTCCCTCATCTGGCTGCTCCACAGCTCGCTCGCTCTGCCAACGCCCTGAAGGTACATGAAAGAAAATTCAGCTAGTAAGAGAAAAACGTCATGCAAACATGAAAAGTTTGAGCAGGAGATCTGGTCTGCTTATTAAATATTCTGTTATTCCGCTTCCTCCATATCCCCAAAGAGCAGCTATAAATGAGATTGGCATAATATCTGCTTTGCAAAATCTGGTGAAGCTCTTTTTGGGTGCTACATTGAGGAAAGTCAGTTATCGCTTGTATATGAGTACATGGAAAACAATAGCCTCGCCTGTGCTGTATTTGGTTGGTGCTCATTTCCATGCTGCATTACTGCTTCAGAAATAAGGTGATTGTAGTACTAATAATTCTCCATTTCAAATTTGCAGGTCCAGGAAGAAGCCGGCTGAAATTGGACTGGGAAATAAGGTGAAAATTTTGCCTCGGAATTGCACGGGTTTTGGCATATCTTCATGAAGAGTCAAGGCTGAAGATTGTTCATAGAGATATCAAGGCAACCAATGTTCTGCTTGATAAAGATCTCAAGGCCAAAATTTCTGATTTTGGCTTGGCTAAACTTGACGGGAAGAAAATACCCACATCAGCACTCGCATTGCTGGGACGAGTTACTATTGTCCTAACCATTCCATACCCTTTTGTGGTAACAGATTGGTGAATTCGCAACACACTTAAAATTTTGATAAATCCTATCAAGGACTGAAATATATAGACATTGTCATATACAAATAAAAGAAATCTTTTTCCGTTTGTTTATTTTTATTCCAAATTGTTTGATATGTGATTTCATTGGTTTAACATCATAGTTATTCAAAATTCTGCTTGATCTGCAGAGGTGAAGCCATGAAATTCTGAAACCACTCACATAATACAGTATTATTAATTATTACCCTTCTGGACGAAACCTATTCTTTTTAGCTTTGTTATTCTTGTGATAACCAGAAAATTAAAAAAATAAGAATAATCACAGGAATTTGTAATTCTTGTGATAATATTATGATTGCAGGAATTTGATGTGTATATGAAAACCACCCCCCATCACATCTTGTGGCTTTCTTGGCATTTACATAATTATAACATTTTTTTTATTGCCTCAAAGAAAAAAACATTGTTTTTCAGTTCTTTTGCATCTCTTTGCTGCTGCACAAATCTTATCCAAGTCTTCTCCTGTCGATAACAATCAATATAAAAGATTCATGTAATGTATATTGTATGAGGGATGCTGTAACTCCATACCAACTAGGATATTACAATAGAGGAACCTGTGCAGTTAGTAGAGATTGTGCTTTTGATGGAGGACGGTCGTAAGTTCACAAACTAATGCAATTTAGGGATTTTTCTTCCATATCGGCGAAGAGGGTGTTATCCACCTTTTAGTTGAGGCTAACCATTTTTTTTGTTTTAGCACATTATTAAGAGATAGGAACATACATTTTAATGGGAATTTGGCTTTCGGATTTTTTGTGCCTCTGAGTTGAATGTGTTCTCCTAAAGTAAGTTTGTCATCTTCGTCAAGCTTTTTCTGGAGTTTCGCTCCATGGCCGACCCATTTTGATAGGGGAGAGGCTTAAATAATGATGATACGGCATTATTAAGTGATACAGACATGCATATGTACAGTGTGTGCATATCACCACCAAAAATATAAAGATGAAGATAACACCACTGGAAATAAAAAGGATGTGTTTCTACTTTCTATCAAACAAATAAGTAGTGGTTCTGTTTTCGAATGACTGAGGTTGAGTTCCTTCAGTTTATCTAATTCATAGAGAACCATCCTTCTAGTTTTATTTCTCGTGGCATTAAATAGATTCCATGTTTCATTTCTAAATATGAGTTTAGATATGTACACAAGAATCACTTTCATATTAAAAAAAAAAAATGTAAACAAGGATTCTTCAACTTCTTCCTCTGTTTCATTGAATGGGCTGCAGGCTTATGTCCTACAAGAACATGGAAGCCTTCTTGAACTTGTCAACACAATCTTAAGTTCTGACTACTTCAAGAAAGAAGCAATTCAGATGCTGAACTTGGCTCTTCTGTGCACCACCCATCTCCGACTCTTCGGCCTACAATGTCCAGTGTGGTATGCTTGAAGGCCGTACGCCTGTGCAAGTTCCATCAGTGAAGCAAGCCATTACCGAAGGTGAGAAGCTGAGATTCAAAGCCTTTGAGAATCTCTTGAATGAGAGTGTAACTCAGGGCATATCCATGGATTGACCAAGTTTGGATTTCTCAGTCACTGCTCAAAGTAATGAAGAAAGAGAGACAGCCACCTTCCTCAACTAGCATTTGTCATGTCTTTCCACAATTTCCAGTCTTGCTGACAAAAGATTGAAATTAATCTATTAATTGATATTTTTCTATGAAAACTATCATGCAACCTTACAAATAGCTACTTGTATGAATAGATTTTTGTACGTATGCACTGTACAAACTTCAAAGAAAGTTTCTTTTATCATTGTTGTTATATACAACTTTGTCGAGATTATTTCATCTAGTACCATTGTATAATATTTGTTCTATTTTCTCCAGATTCCCCTCACTAGTTGTAGATAGTATGTCTACATGTCTGTTGAAGAACAAAAAATCCCTGTTACGAAACTTTTCATTCTCAGCATAGGAATGATTTCAAGCATTTCTTAAGCTTTAAATTACTAGGACTGAATGAATACTCCCATGAATATAAGTACTTAGTTACTTCCAACATCTCCCTCAAACTCAAATAATGGTAAGAACATCGGAAGTTTGTCTATCAAAAATCGATAATGAGTTATGGTAGATGGCGAGTTGTTGATTACAACTCGAAAATAAACGGCAGAGTGATGGTGATAGTCGTCTTAACATGGTAAAGAACGACATTGGCAATCAATTTCAATATGTTTTGTCTGTTCATAAAAAAATTCATTCATTCTTAGTAATCTGAATTGCACTCTTATTACCACAATCACAATCCGTAGGACATAAACTCAAACATAATTACACCCATATCTTCAAGTAACCAACAAAGTGAAACGATTTCCCAAGCTATCAATGTCATGGCTCAATATTCTGGTTCAGTAGTGGATTGAGCTTCAACATCTTGCTTCTTATTTATTTTATTTTTTTCAAAAAATTAAAAAATCAGTAAGAATTATACACCAATTCGTAATCGACATTTATCTGTGACAACTCACCCCCAACATCAGAGTCATACTAATCTAATGCTACAAACAATGAGAACCTCATTCAAAGATCTCGAAGCTGAACTTTTGCACAAAACTCAAACAAAAAAGAATTGACTAACAATCCATAATACACACGCTTCTGCTTCAGACCTTATGGACTTGACTGTGATGAGTACACACATTTCCCCAAACTGAATGCATCCCACTCTGAACAAGAGCAACATATTCTCCCTTCCTCAAAACTCCCCCTCCAACAAACAGTTTATGGCCCGAGAGAGTCTCCTCCTCATCATCATCGGAGAACTGCATGCGACACGAAGACAGAGCTGATTCAGCCCTCAACGCCACAGAATGCATCACATAAACTGCTTTCAGCGGATGCTTCCCATGAGCGGTCTCGCCCGATAGCATGACTGCATTGCCTTGCCGCACTGCAATTTCAATGTCGGAAACCTCAGCCCTTGTCAGAGTTGGATATTCGATCATGCTCTCCACCATGTTCATCGCCACAATGACCAGTTTCTGCATACTCCGGCACAGTCCGATGATCTCTTCCTGCAGCAACAGAACATCCTCAATTGGGAGCTCAGCGCATTGCCCCTGTCAGAGGCAGTCATAATGGAGTGGAGACTTGGTATCGAATCCGCACTTTCAATTTTAACGATCACATCCGCATCCCAACTGTAACTTGATCTGAGTGTGGAGAAAAGGGTAAAATCTTATTTATATAGTTTTCTAAACTCTGTTGAAGGTTAGCCAAAGATCAATGTAATCAATGGTGTCAAATACGAGAGCATATCAGTCATATCAATGGTGGATTGCACAGGAGGAATCCAACCTAGTCTACTAGGCATTTGACCTAGTCGACTAATGATACAAACAAAGAGTTGACAAATCTGTTTCACTACAGACTAGTCGACTAGGCCAAATACCTAGTCGACTAATAGGAGTTATTAGTCGACTAGGATATTTCCTAGTCGACTAATACGGCTGCAGCGACCTATTTTCAAATCTGATTCTGAATTCGTTTCTGATCCGAATTAGGTATTTTTGGTTTTCTTTTCTTCGTGGTTTTTTGGCTAAAGAAGGGTATTGTCCCAAATATTTGTAACCTATAATTGATTAATTCAATAAGAACTATCTCCCCTTACCCCGAGAACGTAGGCAAACTGTCAAATCTCGTTAAATATTGTGTTCTCTCTTTCTTTTCTTTGTTTACTTGTTCCTGTGATTGGTGACTATTCTCTGGTGTCCCCCCTCTCTGTTGTCTAGATTCTCAACAAGTGGTACCAGAGCTTTCCAGGTTCAATGGAGAGTTTTCGTTCAGATGGAGTAAATTAATTTGGAGATTGTCTACAGTTTCGTTCAGAGGTAATGATCTGATATTTTCTATTTGTACTTGTTTTCACTAATCCTTTTCCGCATTGTATTGAGGATTCTATTGACAAGATGGCTGGAGAAAGTCAACACATGGTGAAATCCTTGAACCCACATCCGATGAAGATCGATTCGGTAAAGTTTGACGGCACGAATAATTTTGGGATGTGGAGGTGTGAGGTGATGGATGCATTAACGACATCAAACCTTAAAGACACTTTACGATTGAAAGAAAAGCTGGAGGAGACTTCTAAAAAGAATTGGGACAAGGTAAATAGGACAGCATGTGGTCTTATAAGGTCTTGTTTGACACAAGATATCAAGTATCATGTGCTATATGAGACGTCTATAATGAAGATGTGGGAGATTCTCGAGAAGAAATATCTGAGGAAGAGTCTCGACTGTTTCTAAAGAGGAGGCTTTATCGCTTCCAGTTGAAGAAGGGACTCTCTATTTCTGAGCACATAAACAACTACACAAAACTTCTTACAAATTTGATTAATGTGAATGTGAATATCGAAGAAGAGGATAAGGCATTAATTTTTTTGAATTCTCTTCCTGATGAAGAGTATGAGACCTTCGTCTTCACCTTAATTTATGGGAAACAATCACTTAATTATAATGATGTGTCAGCTGCTCTTGTAAATTATGAAGTGAGAAGGAAGGATAAGCATTTTCTTTCAGTAGTATATCAGTAGAGACATTAGTGGTAAGAGGCAGGGGTTCCAATCAGAATGGGCAAAAGCGTTCGCAGGAGATCAAAGTCCAGAGAAGGGTTCAGAGATCTGAAGAAAAATCAGTCTGCCTTCTACAAAGAGTTAGGGCACTTGAAGGGTGATTGTCCAAGAATCAAGGATAAGAATGAGGGAAAGGAGTCAAAGGCCGAAACAAATCTTACACAGGTGATCAATACCCAATCAGGTTGTACTTCACAATTGATGGATCAGACTCAGACTCATCTGTATTTTCATTCTCAGTCACTACTCCTACCATTGGTTACTCAAGTGATTCTGAGTGAATGATCGATACAGGAGCTCCTATCATGTACGTCCCAATAAGAATTGATTTTCTAGTTTTGAGAAACTAGATGGATGTTCGTGGTCATGAGTGATGCTCATCCATGTCATATGGAAGGGATATGTATTGTCTTGGTCAAGTTGTTTGATGGATGGTGCGAGAATTGAAGGATGTGAGGTATGTACCTCAACTGAAAAAGGATTTTATCTCTGTTGGTACTTTGAAAGCATTAGGTCTTGAAGTATCTATTAAAGATGGAGTTCTCAAGATGATTAAAGGCTCGATGGTTGTTTTGAAGAGCGTCTGACACAATAACCTTTACTATTTGAAGGGTAGTAAGGTTAAAGGGCAAGTGGCGACTTCAACAAATTCAGATAATGATTGCACCAAACTCTAGCATATGAGAGTCGGACGTACAGGCGAAAAGTCTTTGCAAGCTCTTACAAAGTAAGGTTTATTGAAAGGTGCTAGTACCTGCAAATTGAAATTTCATCATCGGAAAGAAGATCAAGGTGATATTTAGCACCGCAACTCATTGCACCAAGGAGATTCTAGATTATGTTCACACAGATGTCTGAAGACCTACCAAGACGGTATCTATTGGAGGTAATCATTACTTTGTGTCTTTTATAGATGATTCTCTAGGGGATATTGGGTATATAGCATAAAGTACAAAGGGGAAGTATGGAGTTGTTTGTGGATGGAAGAAGAACATGGAGAAGAATACGGGAAGGAAAATCAAGGTACTCCGTTCAGACAACGAGGAGAGTATACAAGTGATCCTTTCCTACAGCATATCGCGATAAGGGCATAGAAAGGCACCTCACAGTGAGAGAAACACCACAACAAAACGGGGTGGCTGAAAGGATGAACATGACCTTGCTAGAGAAGGTCCGTTGCATGTTATCCAACCCCGGCATATCGAAATGTTTTTGGGCTGAGGCATTGGCGTATACTTGCCATCTCGTTAACAGGTTGCCTTCGTCTGCAATAGGAGATAAACTCCTCTAGAGGTTTGGTCAGAAAAAGTTGCTCAGGATTATGATTCGCTATGGGTATTTAAGTGTCCGGCTTATTATCATGTCAAGGAAGACAAGTTGGACCCAAGGGCGAGAAAAGGCGTGTCCGTAGGATTCAAGAAAGGAGTAAAAGGCTACAAAATTTGGGATCCAAAGGACAGAAAATTTATCTTGAGCAGAGACGTCACATTTGATGAGGCTTCAATGGTGAAGGCTACAAACTCTCAGCAGATAGAGAGTCAGACGGCCAATAGGATATTACAGCAGGTAGAGAGTGATGTTACTTCACCGTCTCTAGAAAGATCAGTATCATTTGATGTCATACCCTCGGTGACACAGGGAGATGATCAGGTAGCCGAATAGGATGCTGATAATGGTGAGGATCAAGGACAGACTATGTGTAATGTTCAAGAATCCATAGCAGTTGAAAGAACCCGAAAAAATCCACGTAAGCCCAGTTGGCTCACTACTAGCATGATCGTGGCCTATGCTCTCCCAGTCGTTTAGGAGGCTATTCTGTTTACATACAGGCAGTGTTGTTAAAAGCGCAGTGAGACACGCACCTGAGGCGCGAGGCGAAGCCAGGTGCATGTGTGCGCCCCGCAACCCATGCGAGGCGCGCAGCGAATGCGAGGCACAACGAAGTGCGCGCCTCGTTTGCGCCTCGCGTGAAGCACAAGGGACGCCCGAAGCGCATTTAGGTGCGCATACTGTATGAACTAGGTTATCTCTTCTTCTCCTCACCATCTTCTTTATCTCATTGTTGTTGGTGTTGTTGCTCCTTTAGTGTTGTTAATAGTTGAACTGTTGTTGTTTCTATTCCCTCAAGATGTAATCTTTTACTACCTTTTGTTACTGTTACTATGCACATTTCTCTTATTTTTATTAATGTTCTTAATTGTTAATTGTTACTTGTTATTTGTTGTGTATTTTGTGATTTTGTCTTTGATTTCATAATCTTTCAAATTAACAAAAATGAAATAACATTTGAGGCTTCAGTGAGGCGCTGCGCGTCGCTTACGCTTTGCGCCTTACACACATTAGGCTCTTTGCGTCTCGACACCATTACTTACAGGGAAGTTGAAATCGGTTTGGAGTCCAAGATATGGAAGGATGCCATGATGGAAAAGATGAGTTCTCTATATAAGAACGACACTTGGGAACTGTCATAGTTGCCCAATGAAAAGAAGGCGATCGGTTGTAAGTGGATATTTGCAAAGAAATAAGGATCTTCAGATGGTGATACTGCAAGCTACAAAGCCAGATTGGTAGTAAAGATTAGCTCAACGAGAAGGCATTGACTACAAGTATTCTCACATGTTGTAAAATACTTGTCTATTCGGATTTTGTTGGAATAGGTAGTACAGTTCAAGTTAGAACTTGATTAGTTCGATGTGAAGACCACCTTTCTCCATGGCGATCTTGAAGAGGAGATCTACATGTCTCAGCCGACGGGATTCAAACATGCAGGAAAGGAGACTATAGTATGCAAACTGAAGAAATCATTGTATGAATTAAAACATCTTCGAGGCAGTGGTACAAGAGTTTTGATAGTTTCATAAGAGGGAAGAGATGCACACGAAGCCATTATGACCCATGTGTGTATTACAATAAACTACCTAGAGGAAAGTACATCTATCTACTCTTGTATGTGGATGATATGCTCATTGCTTCTAAAAGCATATCTGCTATTGATAAATTGAAGAAAGACTTGTCTTTCGAATTCGAGATGAAAGATCTGAGTGAAGTAAAGAAGATGCTAGGCATGGAGATTGAGCGAGACTGGAAGAGTGACAATGTTAGCTTGACACAGAAGGGGTATTTGAAAAAGGTACTTCAGAAGTACAACATCAACGATGATACAAAGTCTGTAAATACACTATTGGCTCCTCATTTCAAGTTAAAAGCTACTATGTCTTCTATTACGGTAGAAGAGCGTGAGTACACGACTCACGTGCCTTATGCTAGCGCAGTTGGTAGTCATATGTATGCAATGGTGTGTACAAGGCCCGACTTGTCACAAGTTGTCTCAATGGTCAGCAGATATACGCACGATCCCGGTAGGGGTCATTAGGAGGCAATGAAGTGAAGTCTATGATACATTAAAGGTACCATAGATATTGGTTTGGTATTCAAGAAGGATGTTACTGGTAAGCAGGAGTGTATCAGATATGTAGATTTCGACTGCGCAGGAGATCTCGACAAACACCGGTCCACAACGGGATATGTGTTTACATTGTCCAAGCACCGATCAGCTGGCGCTCTACTCTACAGTCTACTATCGCATTGTCTACTACGGAGGCCGAGTATATGGCCATGACAGAGGCTATGAAGCAGGCAATTTGGCTTCAAGGGTTGCTTGACGACTTGGAGATTGATTAGGATCTGTTGAAGATCAATTGTGATGACATGAGTGCTATTTATTTGGCAAAGAACCAGTTATATCATGCAAGGATGAAGCATATTGATGTCAGGTACCACTTTGTTAGGGAGATTCTTGATGAAGGTGACATCGAGTTACAAAAAATTCACATGAAGGAGAATCTCGCTGATATGCTTACCAAGGTTATTTCGGGAGTAAAGTTTGCACATTGCAAAGAGTTGCTCTATATCCTTTCAGTGTTGTAAGCTCAATGAAGCTCGTTTGGATGAACTACGTGCGGCTTGATCCCGTTGGGCATGGGCACATAGGCAACCACAATGATGCAGTCAATTAGAGTCGATATGGTGCTATGTTGTGTTCGGCTCAGATTTGAGAAATCTTCACCGAGGTGGAGAATTGTGAGAAGAGAGGATAAAATCTTATTGATAGAGTTTTTTAAACTCTGTTGAAAGTTAGCCAAAGATCGATGTAATCAATGGTATCAAATACGAGAGCGTATCAATCGTATCAATGGTGGTTGACCAAATGCCTAGTCGACTAGGTTGGGTTTCTCCTGTGTAATCCACCATTGATATGATTGATACGCTCTCGTATTTGAGACCATTGATTGCATCGATCTTTGGCTAACGATACCTAATCGACTAATGATACAAACAGAGAGTTGACAAATCTGTTTCACTACAGACTAGTCGACTAGGTCAAATAGCTAGTCGACTAATAGGAGTTATTAGTCGACTAGGATATTTTCTAGTCGACTAATGCGGCTGCAGTGGCCTGTTTTCAAATCTGATTCTGAATTTGTCTCTGATCTGAATTAGGTGTTTTTAGTTTTCTTTTCTTCGTGGTTTCTTTGACTATATAAAAAGGGGTATTGTCCCCAATATTTGTAATCTGTAATTGATTAATTCAATAAGAACTCTCTCCTTACCCCGAGGATGTAGGCAAACTGTCGAACCTCGTTAAATCTTGTATTCTTTCTTTCTTTTCTTTATTTACTTGTTCGTGTGATTGGTGACTATTCTCTGGTGTCCCTCTTCTTTGTTGCCTGAATTCTCAACACTGAGGTAGTCCTTCAATTCATGGACAACTCGAGCATCCTTCACGAAAGAAACAGAGCAGATTCCGACTTTGTTGGCCATGCCGAATTTGATATCGTCCCAGTCCTTCTCTGTTATCGACATCAGTGTGGCACTCTTTGTCGCGAACGTGAGCTAGTGGAAGGGGCCTATTGTGCAAGGGCCCATTGTGTAAACTATCTTTGTTCTCCTTCGATCCATTGAGACCCCACTGGTCTCAATGGATCTCACCGAGAGCACCATCAGCTGGCATTGGCAAGTCAGCGACCGGACCCTCCCTGACGACAGCAGAATCCCAAGGCTGAGATTACTCAACGAGGCCAGGCTTGACCTCTCTGCCACCCTAGATGGTGGCGGCACTCGGGCCAGAAGGCAGCTGATCTCCGTCATTGTCACCGCCATTAGAGAACAGAGCGAGCAAGAAAGAATTTTCAGAAATCGGAGATAGAATTCCAAAGGTAATTCTTTATTTCAGAGATAATACAAAAATACAATTACACGTCTCTTCTTATATATAGACCCAACCAAATCAAATCCTACTCAAATTACAACTAGAAACTAAATACTACTAGATATGTAATAAGACTCTGAATACTACTACTAGAAATATATTTACTTAATTACATCTAACAAAAATATCTCTATGATAAGAAAAATTCAGACATGTTTCTAATTATTGAATTGCTCTAAGATTGTAACCTTCTCTATTAATTGTTGTTTCTTAGTAGTTGCATTGGCACGAAGCCAGTATAGGGACTTTCAAAAATTTTGCAAACGAGAGACATCATATAGAATACCTTTAACCTCTAACAATATCAGACCTCCCATCATGAATATATGGCTAACAGTCTCATGAAGAAAATTACTAATATTTCAGAAATTTCGATTCACAAATATTGTTATTTGTTGAATCCCAATAGTTAAAAATCTGTAAGTAATATCGTATTTTCGGTTTCCACGGTTGCGTTGTCAGTATATTTATGTAACATGTAAATTTAAAATTGCATATCAGCCATCTTTGCTTGTTTAAGCTCTTCAGTATTCTCATAAGTTTACTAGCCATGCGCTTCTGTATAAAACATGTGTATAATAAAATGGGTGCAAAATTTTCTCAAATTTTGTTTTCGATTACCAAAAAAAAAAAAGTCTAACACTAAATCAGGCAGCTTGCAACACATGAGAAGTCGATGCAGGGAGAATGGGTTACTAGAACGAGTGAATTATTAACCATTTCTATTTTCTGGTGGATTCATAGACTGTGTTGTAACATTATTCAGTGAATCAGCGGTACAATTTTGTACATAACTCACAGCTCAAACATATAAATTTGAAGTGATTTGATGGCTTTGGAAACAAATTTCAAAATTGCTGATGAGGAAACAATTATGCCAAAAAAATGAATGTTTCTTATTGGTAAATAAATTATTTCTAATTAATAATAATTTTACTAATAAAAAAGCACAAATCTGAAAAATGCAAATGAATTTGTCAACGATAATAACGTAACTCACAAACAGAAATAGCATCCAACAATTTGGCTGTATAATACGTGCTACTGGAGAAGTTCGCTTCCTAGTTGAAGAACGAAAAAAAAAAGAGTTTTGATAAACAGAAACTCAATTCCCCCCATTTTGCTAAACAGAACTTTACCAAGAATGAAAGAAAATAAACAGAAGAGGAGAAAGAAAAAGGAGATGAAGGACCTAACTATTTTGAAAGGAAGTTCCCCGGTAATTCTTGTCATTGCTTCAGAGGATTGCAATTCAAAATTCAAAATAGTTTTAGAAAAAGAAATTATGAGCATAGCTTGAACAGTATAGGTTTCTTGAAGGATTATTCTGCAATATGTGGTTCTTTCAGGAGTAAATGTAATATCTTGAAATGATACAGCAATGCAATTGTAAAAATAAATTAGCTGAAAAGTATGAATACATTATTGTGTATGTGGAAGTGAAATGCTGGTAGCATTCGAAAGAAAAGGATAACATAGTTTACACAAAAATAATGAATATAACGTAAGAGATGTATTGAAAAAAAACATCATTGAACAAATTCTAACTATTTTCTCATTTGATTTCAGTTTCTGTTTAGCATGAAATTTGAACCAGATCATCAGGCATGCCCTCTCTCCTAGCCAACACTCCAACAATGCTCACTCGCCATCAGTAACAACTAATCCATGGATTTAGAAAACTTTCCCTTACTTCAAACAGGTAAGGATATCCCCAATTTTTTTCTAACAAAAGCATTTTGCCACATAATATTCAATTCAAGAGTTTAAATGGCCAGAGCCAAATTGGTCATATTATAATTCGTCGCCATGAAGCTTTCTGAAATTTGAAGCATAAAACTCGGGCTATTTGAGCGGAAGTGAGAAAGTGGGAAAGTGACATTTTCACTTCCTCTGCCATCCAAACACCGAAAAAAGAAAATGAAAAAACCCCTTTTCCTTTTCTCTTTTCCCTTTTACACAATCATTTCCTCACTTCCAATGTACTACAGTTAATTTTGTGGTCATGTAAATCTCATTTATAATAAATTGTAGCTCAAAATAGTTAATTTTGTGGTCATATAAATCTCACTTGCATTCTAATAACAGTCCAATTTTTTCATAATTACTTTTTATTTTAATATTATTTTACGGTCAACTTTGTGGTCAATTTTTTCACTTTCACTTTCACATTACTAGCCAAACACAAGAAAACACAATATGCTTTTTCACTTTCACTTTCCAACTACCAACCAAACACCAGAAAAGATACACACAAATTCTCATTTTCCAAAAAGAAAATAAACATACTTCCCACTTCCTCACTTCCGCCCACTTTATTGAATCCAAACAGCCCCTGAATCACATCCTTCAGTTGGTGCTCACCAGGACACACTTCCTTCAGGCTACCTGGTCAGCAAACAATTAGAGGTGCTTGCGTACAGGAACTTGAAATTCCTAGTTCCTTGGAACGTCTAAGTTTTTTTCTTTATGTTGTGCATCAATTGCTCCATCTTATTGTCTAGAATCATAGCAAAGTTCAGGGACAATAATAAGTCACCCGCCTATTTCTTGCAGCATGCTGTGCATCAATGGCATGGTTTAAGGATTTAGCTAGAAAAAGCGCCAATAGTTGAGCTGCTCTAGAATCTAGATTTCAGCTCGGACAAAACAAATCAATAATAACCCAGGCATCCAAAAGATAATTATAGCTCATATGGTCATATTTCAATTTTATGTACATTAAGCAATCATTCCATCTTTTGCATCATAACTTGAAAACTAATAACTGTCAGCACAGCAGCAAACCATAATGGTCTAGAATAGATACCAAGTGGTAGTTTTTCTTCTTCTTCTCTCTTCCTTTCATTAAATCAAACTTGTTTAGATCATTCAATATTTTCTGTTTCACGTTTAACAGCATTAAATCACAGACTATTTATCCTTTAATTTGAAACAGCCAAATCTGAACCCACCATGTCATTTTGGGCAGGCAGTAACTGAAACTCAAGTCACAAATTTTGCTCAATGTATAAGATGTTGCAAGCATAGACTAACCAGGCAGGGTTAAGAAACTACATGTACATAGCCAATTTTAAATCTACAGAATATGCCTTACTAAAGGACTCTTGTTCACTTTCCAACGACCTGATTCTGAAAGATTTAATCATATTTTCACCAATCTACCATACAATTTCTCAAAGCATGCCTTGCTGGACACGCTATTCTCGTGATGTCAATGGTGTTATGGTCCAGACATATTGGTAGTTCATATTCAAAGGAAAGACTGCTAACTTGTGATATCAAACCCATTCATTTACCACTCTCGCAATCCCTCTCCCGCTTCCGTTTCCAACGTAATTTAGAAATGCCATAATCCTAGAATTTACAATACCCTTCGTATTTGTCTCCGCTTCCATTTACAACTCTCTCTCCATGTACCACATTTGCCCCTTACTCCATGAACTCGACCTGTTGTGTCATGATCTAGCAATAGCGCACCCCCGCATTTAATTTGAAAGTCCCCTTGCCCACTACTGATGGGGAGTTACGCAAGGGAAGGAAGGATTATGCTTGTCTTTACAAATGCCTTTCAACCTCATTGTCAACCACAATGAGTTGGCACAAATTCCTCGCCAAGTGATGAGGACATCAATGGATTCTATTTGGATTTGGTTGAGATTCTATTTGGATTTATTACTTACATTTGTTTTGGTTTAATTAGTTATTAGGTTGTTTGATTAAGATTTTTAGTTATTATCTTTATCTTTTTGTAGAGAAATAGAAAACCCAAAAAAGGAATCGGTTGATAATAAAGGAGAGACAATACATATATATAATAAAAGTGATGGGTATGAGTCTATTGGGTAGAAGCCCAATAGCTCAATAACCAATAACTCCCTCAAGCTGGAGCATAAATGTCAATCATGCCCAGCTTGCTACACAAGACAGAAAACACATTTGGAGAAGCTGCTTTGGTAAGTAGATCTGCCAACTGCTTTGAAGATGGAGTAAACGGGTGAGAAATCATCATTTTTGTCCATGCATCTCTGACCAGATGACAATCAACCTCTATGTTTAGTCCTCTCATGGAACTCCTGATTTTGTGCGATATAGATAACATATTGATTATCAAAAAACAAAGGCATAGGCCAAGATGACGAAAATCAAACTCCAATAACAGATTCTTCAGCCATATTATTTCACAAATAGTATGTACCATGGCTCTATACTCAGCCTCTGCACTAGATCTAGAAACATCTTGTTTCTTACTCTTCCGGTGCAGTAACTGGACCTTGTGGAGAAAAGTTGGGAACTGATTCAAAAAATGTGACATCAGTTGACACAAAATACTTTCTGATTAATGGACTATAGCACCGGTATCCTTTTTTGAGTTCGAAAATACCCAACAAAGACACATTTTATAGACCAAAGAAACAATTTATTCAAACCTGGAGACATTCTGAACAAAACATGTACAACCAAAAACACACGGAGGAACTGAGAAGATACTTTTGTCAGAATATAGACATGAAAAAGAAATTTTACCATGAAGAACTAAGGAGGGCATCCTGTTAATCAAATGACATGCACTTAACACTACATCAGCCCACAAATACTTCAGAATATGTATATGAATCATTATGGTTCAAGTAACATTTAAGATGTGTCTGTGTTTGCGTTCCGCAACACCATTCTGTTGGGACGTATGAGAGTAAGAGGTTTGATGAATAATCTCATTCTATGAATAAAAAAAAGACACATCATTTTTCATATATTCTAGGGCATTGTCAGTACGAAGCACACAGATAGAGGTAAAAAATTGAGTTTTTATTTCATTATGTAAAAGTTCGATGACACCAGAAACTTCAGACCTCTCTTTTAGCAAATATAGCCAAGTCATACGAGAGAAATCATCAATAAAGATGAGAAAATATCTAAAACCTTTGGATGAAGGCATACGACTAGGACCCCAGACATCAGAATGAACTAACTCAAATGCAAAACTAGTACGGTTATTGACTCGACTAGAAAAAAAGACACTATGATGCTTGCCCATCTCACAAGATGCACAACCAAGTGTAGAGAAAGAAGACTCAACAGAAATTATCAACTGAACCTTCTGTAATGAGGGATGACCCAAACGCCAGGGCTAGAGTAAAATAGGATCAGACTGACCTGCAACTAAACTAGTTGGGGACAATCCGTCATCCAAATAGTACATGCCTCCTCTCTCATGGCCTAAACCAATCTTCCTCCCAGTTGTCAGGTTCTGAAAGACACAGTAAGAAGGGAAAAAAGTTACATTGCAGCTATTTTGTTTGGTAAACTGACTGATGGATAACAACCTTACAGGAAATTTTAGAACATATAACATATTTTCAAGGTTCAAGGATGGAGTAGCTTGAACTACCCCATAACCAAGGACAGGAGATTGTGTACCACCAACAATGTTAACAGAAGAAATTTTAGTGGAAAGATGTAAAGAGGTGAATTTGTCCTTAATACCTGTCATGTGAGATGAGCCTCTTAAATCTTATATGCAAAGTCTGTGAGGAGAGGCAATATAAGCATTCATACCTGAAGAGGATGTATGAGTTGATGAATGACCTGCCTAATAGAACTCGATCTGACGTAACATATCATACTCGTCCTGTGATATCTGAACAGTATGAGCACCAGAAGGTGCACAAGCAGTATCCGAAAGAACATGAGCAGTATCATCAGAGAGCCAAGATGGAGAAATAAGAGAGGATGAAGTTCTTGAGACAATCAATATTGCAGCCAGTTATAAAATCACAAGAAGATAGCCAGTAGTAGCAGTAAACAACCAGTAATGAAGAGAAACAAGTAACTTAGTTACCAGATATTAGCATAGACAACCTTAAATAACCAGATCAGATGCAAAAAATCTAATTTTTGAGCAGTAAATAGAGTAGATCTCACCAGAGAAGTCTCGTAGAGCATCAAAGAAGCCAGATCAGATGTAAAAATCTAATTTTGAGTAGTTAACAGATCAGATCTCACCAGATTGCCTTGTAGAGCATCAAAATAGCCAGATTAGATGTAAAAATCTGATTTTTGAGTAGTAAACAGAGCATATCTCACCAGAGAAGTCTCGTAGAGCATCAAAGAAGCCAGATCGGATGTAAAAATCTGATTTTGAGTAGTTAACAGATCAGATCTCACCAGATATGGCTTGTAGAGCATCAAAATAGCCAGATCAGATGTAAAAATCTAATTTTTGAGTAGTAAACAGAGCATATCTCACCAGAGAAGTCTCGTAGAGCATCAAAGAAGCCAGATCAGATGTAAAAATCTGATTTTTGAGTAGTAAACAGATCAGATCTCACCAGATAGTGTTTGTAAAGCATCAAAATAGCCAGATCAGATGTAAAATTTTGATTTTTAAGTAATTGACAGGGCAGATTTTACCAAAGAAGCCTTGTAGATCATCAAGACTAATTGGAAGTAAAAATCAGATTTTTAGAGAAGTTGCAGCACTCCTTTGAGATGTTGGAGGTGTTGCGGCACTATTGGAGGTGGGCCGACAATCCTTGAAGATGTTGGAGATGGGCGGCACTCCTTAGAGATGTTGAAAAGATGTTGCGACACTCCTTAGATGTTGCGGCACTTTTTGAAGGTGGGCGGCAATCCTTGGAGTCTTAGAGAAGGTGGATGAGGAGAGGATAGGAGAGGAGAGGAAAGGATTTTAGGGTTAGGGTTTCTCTTGCTCTGATAACATGTAGAGAAATAGAAAACTCTAAAATGGAATTGATTGATAATAAAGGAGAGACAACACACATATATAATAAAAGTGATGGGTATGGGTCTATTGGGTAAAGCCCAATAGCTCAATAACCAATAGCCCAATAAGTATTTTAACACTTTTAATTGCACGATGTGTGCACATGTTATTGGCTATTTATAGTCATATATTGAACCCTTTTTCTAGTAGTTGATGAATGAATAATTATGAGAGCAATTTTGTATTCCAGTTAAATCTTTCAAGTGAGTTAAGAGTGGGTGTGTGATTCACCCGGGTGTGAGGCCCGAACCTCTACATCTTTTGTAATTTATTTGAAAACCTAAATTAGTACTTCCCCAAATCCCCATCACAAATCCTGATTCTTTCATCTTCCGCATCATCTTAGTATCAGAGCCAATAGTTTCAATTCTTCATCTTCTTTGTCTTACATCTTTTAGTTTTATTTTGTCTTTGCTTTTTTATATTTAAATTTGGAAAAAAAACAGAGAGAGAAAAGTGAAAAAAAGTAAAGAAAAAAGGAAAAGAAAAAGATAATTCAAAAAATTCCACGCTACCATCACCAAGTGTGCCACCTCAACCTCCCTCCGACGACGTCACCACCTTCGTCCGCCGCCAAGGACATCCCCGTTGTTGAACAGATCCGCTGGAGTCCTCACTGTCGCTCAGATCTTCTTCTCTATTGGATCCTCTCAATGCAGGGCTGGCATCACAGGCCATCAATGACCACCAATCGACACCTCGCCGTAAATCTGTGCCCCCACGACCTCCAATAGTCGCCGCCACCTCACTGACACCACCTGCGACGTCATCCTGCAATACCGAGCCGACTAGCTGAGCCGAGCCGTGAGCTAAGTCGTTGAGTTTTGGTCTATTTTCTGAGCCATTTTCTTGGGATTTTCTGCTCCCGGTATTGCACAAAGATCCAAGAACTCTTTTAAGGCCACTGTGCTACGGTTTGAGTTTTTCTACTCCCTCGAGGTAAGCCCTAATTGCACCAACGGTTCAAAGTGTTAAATTTTATATCTTCTATTGTATTTGCGCGGTTTTGGATGTGTTCATTGTTAACTATATTTGCCTATTGATATTAATTATGTGTTACATCCCACCACACATTCAGGACTTGCATTTTCCTGCATTCAACAAAACATAGCTATTAGGGTGTCTTACTTTTACTTTGTTCATATAGTCACACATTTAGTCTTGATTTCGAAGACTTGCGTGCATCCATTTGTGTGCTTGGTTGAGATCGCATTGCATTCATATAGGATACTCTAGCGCATGCTTTGTAGTGGCAAGAATTTTAGGAAAGCCGTGGAAAATCAACAAAATCATGACACCCGGGATACCCTCGCTTAGATTCTAATACCCTCACAAAGTTTCAAGTTAACCAAGAGATAGCCAATGAGGAATTTAAGATGCGTCTAGATGCCTTGGAGACACGTGCCAGTGAAGGGTGACCTACTAGAGATAATCGTAATAATGGGGGTATGCATGGTAGAGGTCACGATCCTAGGAGAATTACACGGAAATGTCGAGGATATTAAGGATGAGAATCCACACGATGATATAACACGAAAGGTCAAGGTAGATGTTCCCAATTTTGATGGCACATACGACCCCCAATGTTTCTGTGATTGGTTAGCAGATATGGATCATCTCTTTGATTGGTCCAATATGTGTTAAGCTCGTAGAGTCCGATTTGCTAAGCAAAAATTACAAGGGCCAGCCAAGGTGTAATGGATGTCTGTAGAGAGAGTTAAAAAGAGAAGGACAGGAACCAATAATGACATGGCTCGATATGAAAGCAGAACTTAAAAAAAGTACCTTCCTCCTACCTTTAGGGACCGCCTTCTTGACAAGCTAACTTAAAACAGGGGAACATGATTGTGAAGGAGTACATGAATAAATTTGAAGAGTTGGTAGTGCGATGTGATATCTAGGATGATAGTCTCTTACCTTTTCTAGGTTTTGCACTGGATTGAGACCTACCCTCCAGCGCGAGATGCTCCCACACACTGTGGAATCTGTCGATGAGGCATTTCAGTTAGCTTTAAGTATTGAATCATACTTGCAAACACGTTCCGATAGAAAGTCTGCCTTCAAAGTCGGGAGCAACCAAGCAACAATTTGAAAATAATGATAAACCCAACATTACTGTCTCTAAGAATATAAAGGGTAAAATTGTGACTGGTGAGTCCTCGCAGCAGGTTACAAAGGGGACCAAGTGTTTTAAGTGTCATGGGTATGGTCATTTTGCTTACCAGTGTCCCACGAGGAGTCTACTCCTAGACGAGGTTTACGATGATAAAGTTCATGAACTTGAGGAGGTTGTAAATGACCCTACGGGGATTTTACTGATGCTGAAGAGGATTTAAAAGAATCTCGCACACATTTGAATGTGATTACTTGTTTGCATGCTACATCGAGAGAAGATGACTGGCGTAGGTCTAGCGTGTTCCACACTTATTTCACACATGATGGTAAGAACTATAAGTGTAACACCCCGCTCCCGGAATACGTACTTAGTTGCGTATTCAGTTTTTCGATCGTATCTTTCGATTTACCTTCTGTATTTGACCGATTTTAGTTTTAAATATCATTTTCCAATATTATATATTTTCTATGATTTTCTGGAATTTTCTTGGATTAAGAGGAATTTCTTCAAAACCGGTGTCGACTAGTGTCGCTGATCGATTCTCGGATTTTTAATTTACAAACAGTTGAGAATTTCTAGAAAGTCTTTTAGGCATTATTTCTTAGTATAATATTTTCTACCTAAATACTTTTTCTGAGAATTTTATGAATTTATGAAAATTCCATCGGAGTCGGTAACTAACTGATTCTGGGATTTTTAGTTTTAAAACTATAAAGTATTTCTTAAAACGGATTTCACTATGAGTCTTAAAATATTATTATTTATTTTTGGTATAATTTGCGAATCGTTCCGAGATACTTGATTTCGGGACGATTTCGGTATTTTCCGAAATGTTTTCCGTATCCTCGACTTAAACCCGGGAATCTGTGTTTCCAATATTTTCATTTTTCAAGTCAAAAAGAATATCTTCTCTTTATCAAATTCTTTTCCTTTTTCCTTTTTCCTTTTTCCTTATTTCTCTTCCTTCCTCTACAATCCACAAGAATTCCATTTTCCAAAATTCCAACAATTCCAAAATTTCATTTTCTTCCACACACTTCCACCAACTTCCTCATTAATGCCCCTCTTTCTCTCTCTCTCCCATGGCCGGCCAAGTGGCCAAAAGAGGGACACCTCATCCCCCGTATTTGCAAAAACCCCCCTCTTCTATCTTATTTGCACCTCCTTCACAAAATTAAAACCCTATTTAAACATTTCCTTTACATTCTATTCCCTTTTTCTTCACTTCAACAAAGAGTTAGCCCTCACCACTTTCTCCTTCACCTCAACTTCAACCACCAACTCTCAAAGCATCACCAAGGTTTCCATCTCCACTTCAACCAACAACTTTGGATTTGGGGATCGTGTCCTTCTTCATCAACTATATCGACGTGGATCAAATTCGTCGACCACGACCTTTCCGAATTCGTAAAGCTTCACTTAACCATTCGATGTGAGTATTTCTACTCACCAAGACTTGGCTAATTCCTAACATATTGGTGTTTACATATCTTGTATATTTGTATCTTCAAAATCATGTTATTTGATCATCAAACACAACCATCAAAATCTGTTCTGTATTCTGTTTCCAGACGATTAGTCGACTTGACCTAGGAATTAGTCGACTTGAAACCCTTATTTGAAACGTAACCTTTTCTGGAACACAGTTTTAGTCGACTTACCTTAATTATTAGTCGACTATAGATCACTGTTAGTCGACTACCCATTCTATCCTAGTCGACTAACTTTTCCTGAAACCAAAACCCAACTTTCTGTAACTCAGTATTAGTCGACTTGACATGACTGTTAGTCGACTTGAGATGTCTGTTAGTCGACTACCCTTTCCACCCTAGTCGACTAACTTTTCCTGAATCAGAAACCCAACTCTCTGGAACCCAGTTTTAGTCGACTATACCAGACTATTAGTCGACTAACCCCTTTATTAGTCGACTACCTATTCCACCTAGTCGACTAACTTTGGCTGTCTGTTATAGTTGATTTCTTTCTTGAATCTGGATCTTATCCTTGGTGCATGTGCAATATATTATTCTTACTTGTGCTTCATGACTGATACTTCATGACTCATTACTTGATGTATATCTCCTCTTGTCACTTCATATTTCCATGTCTATGTATTACCATGCAACTGCTTGTTTCATTCTTATACTTGTACCATGCCTGTGCTATTCTTACTTCTTTATCGCATACCATGCTTGGCCGACCCTTCGTGGTCGTTGATCTTGGGTTACTTCTATGTTACCACCTGCCATGTCATTACTTCCGACCTGTCAGTTTCATGCTTCCATTTAACACATGTATTTTACTTGGCAATTGATTGTTATCATCTACCACCAGACTATTATCAATCTCTTATCATGATTGGTTGCTTGTTAAATATCACCATCCTGTCATGCTATCATTTAACACCCAGCATGATGTACTTGACTTTGTGATTATCATGTTTACGGGAATCCTGTCTTGTTATTCTGAATGGAACTAAGTGTCACACGGAACAAAGTGCCACACCACACGGTGGGGGCCACCTCTTGAATCTGTGGGGGCCACCTCTAGAATCCATACCCTCAGAACAAAGTGCCACACCATACTCAGTGGGGGCCACCTCTTGAATCTGTAGGGCTATTCCTGTTATGTCCAGTTATTCCCGTAATCTGATAATATTGATAAGCCATAAAAAGGACAACTTGTATGGGGAATGGGAGGAAGTGATGGATGCCGGAATGATACCTTGCTTATAGTAATGGAATAAAATATTGGCGGTACGTGTTAGTGGGACTCAGGGCCCACAGGAGATGCGCGTTAGGGGGACTTAGGGCCCTCAAACTGGTCCCAGGTGTATGGGAACTACTATAAGAAGCTCTATCAGTTCTCCATCTACTTCCGGTAACAACCCTCGCCTAGCTTATATATGGATGTATGTGTTTTGAGGTATACACCAGGACACATACCTAGATATATGGGTCAGACGAGTTATAATAATAACGATGCCTGTTGTGACACATGCTACTCCTGTTATGATTCCTGTTACACCTGCTATGCATGTTATGATTCCCGTTATGTACTCCTTTCATGCATGTTATGATTCCCGTTATGTATTCTTGTCATGCCTGTTATGCGTTCCTGTTATGACTACTTTGTAACTCGGGTTGTATGTGCTTGGATTACGATGATATGAGATAAAGGTATATAGATGAGGGTTTCCTTGTTTGAATTATTCCTTCGATGTACTAGTCTCATAGAGCCGTGACCTAAGCTTATACAATCAGTTTTGCTTGTAACCGGCTTTATATCGGATTTCCTGTTTTATGATTATTATGTTATGCCCGTTCATACATACTACATTTGTGTTCTAACCCCTGTTTTCTGAACTTGATATCCTTTGCTGTATTCTTATTGTGCTCACCCTGGCTCGCCACCTGGCATTGCATCATACTCGCCTGGGGAGTTTCACTGACTCCCCTGGATTCTCATGTCCAGGTTCTGGAGCTTGCTGTGGAGCAGTTAGATCAGCTGCAACTACCATCTCATCCTTGCTTTCCCGGTTGACTCACGATGTTTCTGGTTATCTCGTGAGCACTCTTTTATACTGTTCATCCTTGTACATTTCCATGTATTCCCGCATTTGCGCATCTGTGATATAATATTCATGTAATATTGGATCACCTCTGGTGATAACTTTGTAATTGTACTCATGTGTTGGAATGTATAATGCACCATTTGCTTCCGTACTCTGATCCTTGCCTTTACTGATGCTTAGCGTATATACGGGAGGGTAGTTCTGACCTACGTATATACGTCGCAGTGACGTCCCCGTATCCGCCAGGATCGGGGCGTTACAGGATGGTATCAGAGCTTAAGCTCTTACTTCCTCAGTACGTCCAGATGGCAAATTAATGGTAAAGCAATTTGCAACTGGAATGCATGTGTCTCGGTATATATCCCAACTCACATACGATCCCATCCTGGCAAATGATATAAAGGATTTATTCTTGGAAGAGAAAATGAAAAATAATGAAAGTGGCGGATTCCCGAGATTCGGTTGCGGATGCGGAAATCTTTCGGGAAAATACCGGAATCGTCCGAAATTCAAGTATCTCGGAACGACCCGAAATAATTATCAAAAATCAATAATAATATTTTAAGACTCATAGTGAAATCCGTTTTAAGAAATACTTTATAGTTTTAAAACTAAAAATCCCGGAATCAGCTAGCTACCGACTCCGGTGGAATTTTCATAAAATCATAAAATTCCCAGAAAAGTATGTAGATAGAAAATATGATTTTAAGAAATAATGTCTAAAGGTACTTGTAGAAATTCTAAACCGTTTGTAAACTAAAAATCCGGGAATCGATCAGCAGCACTGGCCGACACCGGTTTTGAAGATATTCTTTTTAATTGAGGAAAATTCCAGAAAATCATATAAAATATATAATATTGGAAAATGATATTTGAAACAGAAATCGGTCAAATCAGAATACCGGAAAGACCAAATCAAGTAATACATTAGGATCGGGTCTTCGGTTCAGACTAGGGCTGACTCCGAGTCCACGGATCCAAATTTAAGACAAAACAGTCATATAAACAATTCATAATACAAAATAAGTACAGAAGGTAAATCGAAAAAATACGATCAAAAATCTCATCAAAAATCTTGGTTATACATTCCAACTACAAGTGCAGAGTTATCTAATTCTTGACCATCCTTCCTTTGATTTCTAATCCCTTCCATCTTTCCCCTGTTTTGGTTTTATGAAGCCTTTGATTCCACCATTGTCCTTCTTGTGTTCAATTTACCCCTTAACGAAATTGCGAGGACGCAATTTTTTGTAAGGTGGATGGATTGTAACACCCGGCTCCCAGAATACGTACTTAGTTGCGTATTCAGTTTTTCGATCGTATCTTTCGATTTACCTTCTGTATTTGACCGATTTTAGTTTTAAATATCATTTTCCAATATTATATATTTTCTATGATTTTCTGGAATTTTCTTGGATTAAGAGGAATTTCTTCAAAACCGGTGTCGACCAGTGTCGCTGATCGATTCTCGGATTTTTAATTTACAAACAGTTTGGAATTTCTAGAAAGTCTTTTAGGCATTATTTCTTAGTATAATATTTTCTACCTAAATACTTTTTCTGAGAATTTTATGAATTTATGAAAATTCCATCGGAGTCGGTAACTAACTGATTCCGGGATTTTTAGTTTTAAAACTATAAAGTATTTCTTAAAACGGATTTCACTATGAGTCTTAAAATATTATTATTTATTTTTGGTATAATTTGCGAGTCGTTCCGAGATACTTGATTTCGGGACGATTTCGGTATTTTCCGAAATGTTTTCCGTATCCTCGACTTAAACCCGGGAATCTGTGTTTCCAATATTTTCATTTTTCAAGTCAAAAAGAATATCTTCTCTTTATCAAATTCTTTTCCTTTTTCCTTATTTCTCTTCCTTCCTCTACAATCCACAAGAATTCCATTTTCCAAAATTCCAACAATTCCAAAATTTCATTTTCTTCCACACACTTCCACCAACTTCCTCATTAATGCCCCTCTTTCTCTCTCTCCCATGGCCGGCCAAGTGGCCAAAAGAGGGACACCTCATCCCCCCTTATTTGCAAAAACCCCCCTCTCTTCTATCTTATTTGCACCTCCTTCACAAAATCAAAACCCTATTTAAACATTTCCTTTACATTCTATTCCCTTTTTCTTCACTTCAACAAAGAGTTAGCCCTCACCACTTTCTCCTTCACCTCAACTTCAACCACCAACTCTCAAAGCATCACCAAGGTTTCCATCTCCACTTCAACCAACAACTTTGGATTTGGGGATCGTGTCCTTCTTCATCAACTATATCGCCGTGGATCAAATTCGTCGACCACGACCTTTCCGAATTCGTAAAGCTTCACTTAAACCATTCGATGTGAGTATTTCTACTCACCAAGACTTGGCTAATTCCTAGCATATTGGTGTTTACATATCTTGTATATTTGTATCTTCAAAATCATGTTATTTGATCATCAAACACAACCATCAAAATCTGTTCTGTATTCTGTTTCCAGACGATTAGTCGACTTGACCTAGGAATTAGTCGACTTGAAACCCTTATTTGAAACGTAACCTTTTCTGGAACACAGTTTTAGTCGACTTACCTTAATTATTAGTCGACTATAGATCACTGTTAGTCGACTACCCATTCTATCCTAGTCGACTAACTTTTCCTGAAACCAAAACCCAACTTTCTGTAACTCAGTATTAGTCGACTTGACATGACTGTTAGTCGACTTGAGATGTCTATTAGTCGACTACCCTTTCCACCCTAGTCGACTAACTTTTCCTGAATCAGAAACCCAACTCTCTGGAACCCAGTTTTAGTCGACTATACCAGACTATTAGTCGACTAACCCCTTTATTAGTCGACTACCTATTCCACCTAGTCGACTAACTTTGGCTGTCTGTTATAGTTGATTTCTTTCTTGAATCTGGATCTTATCCTTGGTGCATGTGCAATATATTATTCTTACTTGTGCTTCATGACTGATACTTCATGACTCATTACTTGATGTATATCTCCTCTTGTCACTTCATATTTCCATGTCTATGTATTACCATGCAACTGCTTGTTTCATTCTTATACTTGTACCATGCCTGTGCTATTCTTACTTCTTTATCGCATACCATGCTTGGCCGACCCTTCGTGGTCGTTGATCTTGGGTTACTTCTATGTTACCACCTGCCATGTCATTACTTCCGACCTGTCAGTTTCATGCTTCCATTTAACACATGTATTTTACTTGGCAATTGATTGTTATCATCTACCACCAGACTATTATCAATCTCTTATCATGATTGGTTGCTTGTTAAATATCACCATCCTGTCATGCTATCATTTAACACCCAGCATGATGTACTTGACTTTGTGATTATCATGTTTACGGGAATCCTGTCTTGTTATTCTGAATGGAACTAAGTGCCACACGGAACAAAGTGCCACACCACACGGTGGGGGCCACCTCTTGAATCTGTGGGGGCCACCTCTAGAATCCATACCCTCAGAACAAAGTGCCACACCATACTCAGTGGGGGCCACCTCTTGAATCTGTAGGGCTATTCCTGTTACGTCCAGTTATTCCCGTAATCTGATAATATTGATAAGCCATAAAAAGGATAACTTGTATGGGGAATGGGAGGAAGTGATGGATGCCGGAATGATACCTTGCTTATAGTAATGGAATAAAATATTGGCGGTACGTGTTAGTGGGACTCAGGGCCCACAGGAGATGCGTGTTAGGGGGACTTAGGGCCCTCAAACTGGTCCCAGGTGTATGGGAACTACTATAAGAAGCTCTATCAGTTCTCCATATACTTCCGGTAACAACCCTCGCCTAGCTTATATATGGATGTATGTGTTTTGAGGTATACACCAGGACACATACCTAGATATATGGGTCAGACGAGTTATAATAATAACGATGCCTGTTGTGACACATGCTACTCCTGTTATGATTCCTGTTACACCTGCTATGCATGTTATGATTCCCGTTATGTACTCCTTTCATGCATGTTATGATTCCCGTTATGTATTCCTGTCATGCCTGTTATGCGTTCCTGTTATGACTACTTTGTAACTCGGGTTGTATGTGCTTGGATTACGATGATATGAGATAAAGGTATATAGATGAGGGTTTCCTTTTTGGATTATTCCTTCGATGTACTAGTCTCATAGAGCCGTGACCTAAGCTTATACAATCAGTTTTGCTTGTAACCGGCTTTATATCGGATTTCCTGTTTTATGATTATTATGTTATGCCCGTTCATACATACTACATTTATGTTCTAACCCCTGTTTTCTGAACTTGATATCCTTTGCTGTATTCTTATTGTGCTCACCCTGGCTCGCCACCTGGCATTGCATCATACTCGCCCGGGGAGTTTCACTGACTCCCCTGGATTCTCATGTCCAGGTTCTGGAGCTTGCTGTGGAGCAGTTAGATCAGCTGCAACTACCATCTCATCCTTGCTTTCCCGGTTGACTCGCGATGTTTCTGGTTATCTCGTGAGCACTCTTTTATACTGTTCATCCTTGTACATTTCCATGTATTCCCGCATTTGCGCATCTGTGATATAATATTCATGTAATATTGGATCACCTCTGGTGATAACTTTGTAATTGTACTCATGTGTTGGAATGTATAATGCACCATTTGCTTCCGTACTCTGATCCTTGCCTTTACTGATGCTTAGCGTATATACGGGAGGGTAGTTCTGACCTACGTATATACGTCGCAGTGACGTCCCCGTATCCGCCAGGATCGGGGCGTTACAATAAGGTTATGATTGATGAAGGTAGTTGTGTGAACATAATATCCACGACAACTGTTGAGAAAATAGGTCTCAAGACTAAACCACAACCACAATCATACAATGTCACTTGGGTTGATAAAAACTTCTACTCAATTACCCAGTGTTGTTGCGTGCCTATTTAGTTTTCAAGCTATCATGCTCATATTTGGTGTGACGTTCTACCCATGGACGCTGCACATATCTTATTAGGTAGGCCATACTTGTATGACCTCGATGTGACAAGCTTTGGAAAGTCAAACACATACTTTTTTGTTTAATAGAAACAAAATAGTGTTAACTCCTTCCCCACACAAGAGTCACACTAACAATCAAAAGAACGAGCTGGTAAGTGATAAGAAAAACAAGAAATCACTCAATTTTGTCAGTAAGAGTCATGTCATATGTCCAATGAGCATGTAGACTCATTTGCACATCATCTGCCTAAGATGCTTGGGAAAATCCGTCGGCAAATTGTGTTTAGCAATGAAACTTACAAATTTACCGCAGATTTATATGAAAGAATGCAAGAATTTTCAGTTGCAGATAAGGTGATGGTTAGAGTTCGCCCTGAGAGGTTTCCTCCCGGAACTATAGAGAACCTTCATGCTCGTTGTACAAGTCCTTACAAGGTTTTAAGGAAGATTGGTTCGAATGCCTATAAGTTAGATATTTCACGAGATCTTAGTATTAGCCCAGTCTTCGATGGCAAGGATTTGCTCGGTTCCAATTGACTATCCAACTACTATTTTAGACTCGACGACCTTTACAGCAGTATATGCACTCCGCTTTTCAGTTTCTCTACCACCCGCAGTACCACCTTAGAGACATCAGACATAGGAGATGGAGCAACTCACATCTGTCAGAAGACCTACTCGATGCTTACCATCACCTCCATTCACTAGTGGTGAATGTTTCAAAGTCGGGGAGAATGATGAGGACATTAATGGCTGAGATTCTATTTGGATTTGGTTGAGATTCTATTTGAATTTATTAGTTACATTAGTTTTGATTAGTTATTAGGTTGATTTGATTTGATTTGGTTAAGATTTTTAGTTATTATCTTTATCTTTTAATTGCACGATGTGTGCACATGTTATTGGCTATTTATAGTCATGTATTGAACATTTTTTTAGTAGTTGATGAATGAATAATTATGAGAGCAATTTTGTATTTCAGTTAAATCTTTCAAGTGAGTTGAGAGTGGATGTGTGGTTCACCCGAGTGTGAAGCCCGAACCCTTTTAGCTTTTGTATATTATTTGAAAATCTAGATTAGTTCTTCCCCAAATCCCTATCACAAATCCTAATTCATCTACCGTCCCGCATCACCAAGCCAACTATGAGAGAGAGAGAAGTGTTATTAAACCTAGAAGGAAGTTCACATACATCCTAACTGTTTCCATGCATGCCATTTTAAGCTCATTCAATTAAGGAGGAACCTATAATTTTCCACTATATTATGAAAGAATAAAGATGAGGGGGTAAGAATCACTACGATAAAAATTTCCATGGGGATGTTGCATTCCTACTGGCATAACTAAAGCCAAAGAGCCAAATGAAATCACATTCCCAGTGTGGAGCTAGCATACCTCTTGGAGGAAAAAAAAACACACATGGTTTTATATCGAGAAATTTACCATATCGTTATAAAACCACATTGATGAACTTTCTTCTAAATAAACCGTCTCCATTATCCCACCTAACCAGGATGCAAAGGCCACACACATTTGCATTCAGCAAATTCTAACCCCCCAAACAAAAAATGTTTTCAGAAACAATTTAATTTGTGGTGAAAAAATTGAAATCAGGGCACAGGATGCAACAATTAATCATGCAATCACAATGAATTCTAACAAAGTTCGCTCCTTTCTGATGCATCTGGAATCAAATAGAAAAACAAATTGCAACCGAGTAAAAAAACACCAGAAAGAAAAGAAATAAAAGAAAAAACTTTTACAATCAAAATATAGAGAATCCAAGAACTGGTACAACAGTACCAAGCAAGCTCTAGTAAACTTCTTGATATAGACCACATTGATGAATTTTCTTCCAAATACACCCTGCACCGATTATCCCACCTAGTCAGGACGCAAAGGCCACATTTGCATTCAATATATTTGACATGACACCACTACCCAAAATTCTTACTTTTTCAGAAACGATTTAATTTGCAGATAAAAATGAAATCAGAGCATAGATTACAAGAATTGACTATGCAACCACAATGAACCCGTTCATCCGTCAAAATGTACACAAAGTTCACTGCTTTCTACGCACACAAATCGAAACAACCAGTTCTTTAAATTTTAAAAAGAAAACAACTTTTACAATCAAAATACAGCGAATTCAAGAGTTGGTACAACAAAAAGCTGTGTGCTTTCCAAAAATGATGAATCAAGCTGAGGGATTGCAAGAGAAGACCTGACGAGGGAGCCTCCAGGCCTCCGATGATCCGAAGCACATGTCATCTAGGGCTTCGCTCCGACACCAGCGGCACCACTTGGAGTTCTTCTGGCACTCGCTTCTCGATCCGATCTCACTGCAGTTGGGGATCGGGTCAACGCCCTTGGTGACCTTATTCGACGATGGGATGTAAGCGAGGGATGATAAGATCGTCGAGAAAAGGAGGAGAGAGAGGAGGAGAAGGGGGAAAGAAACCCTAAAAATGGCCATGGCGGAGGCGCGAGGAGTGAAGGGGGTGGGAGTCGATCTAGGGAGATCGCGAAATTTGAGTTGTGTCAGAAAGTTTCTACCGTGTTTCCAGAGGGGGAAAATACACTAATATACCCTCAACTGTGGAAGTCTTTCAACTATATACCCGGCAGAACTTCTTTGCGTACCAAGTTAATACTCTAATAATATTTTAATACTAATACACTGTACCGACCGATCGTTGAGAGAGGAAGAAGAAAGAGAGCATCGAAGCTTCTTTCTCTCAGATAAAGACAAACGGACAAAATTTCTACATGAGTCACAAGAGAAAATATGTTTTGATTAAAAATTATAATGCCGTTAATGACTTAGGGGGGAAAGACCCAAAAACCCTTAGACAGTTTAACTGCCCTCCAACACCCACAAAAATGAAAGTGACTTCTCTGTTCGGGTCTGCTTGTTTGCCCTGAAGGTGATTGAAAAGTGTTTTTTTTTCTATGATTCGTGAGCACATATTCTTTTCCTTTGCAAAACTTATTTGTTTTACAAAATAAAAAAAAGGAAAATCCTCTCTACCACATCAGCTTTGTGTGTGTCAGATTTCCTCCCTCTCAGTAAAAAACGAGAGAAATCTGACACTCCTCTTTTCTTCATATTCTTTTCAGTAGCCAAACACACCCTTAGGGGTTGTTTGTTTGCCATGAAAGTGTAAGGAAGAGTTTTTTGTTTTGAATTGTAGGGCCTCAGTTTTCCTTTGCAAAACGTGTTTGTTTCACAGAAAAAGAGGGGGAAATGTTGCCACATCAGCAATTTGGGGTGTCATATTTTCTCCCCCAGAGGAAAGAAAACGAAAGAAAATCTGATATTTGGTTGTTAAAAATTAATTTTCTGCCTTTTCTCTCTCAGTTAGGGTACTCGCTCTCAATCTTTCATTGCTTGAACCCCCATCCCGTCGCAATAATATTCTTCTGTCGCCACTGTGACTCTCCTCGTCGCCATGCTTTCCTCGTCGCCCCTGTGAATCTCCTTTCCTCTCATGCTCTCTTTGTCATCGTTGCGAGTCTCTCCTCTCTCTCTAACTCTCAATTAGAGTTAACTTCTGAACTTCTGATCCAGTGATGGGCTTATTGGTCTTGTTGGGTCTTATATCTAATGGGTTTGTTCAATTTCTCTTTGAAAATTTTTCTTTCTTATGTTGATTTAAATGGGCTTTCTATGTTTGGTGGGTGAGGGAGTGAAGAACAAGAGTAACGACATGGATCTTGTTGGCCCAATGGCCTTCCACTCTAGTTTTGATGATGATCAACTCATGTAGTTATGTTTACTAATATTCTTGTGTTTCTAAGTTTCAGATCATTAACAGGATATTAGGTTGGTGATTAGCTTCAACAAGATGATTAGAAGCTATTCATGATGATTCCGGTGCCAAAGCTTAAAGATCGTACCTTTGCACTTGAAGAATCACGGAGTTTTGGAGCAAGTCTACTTGAAGATGAAGATCGTCAAGAAGACTCAGGTATCCTAATTTAGATAGAGTTTTAGATTCATATTTGTAAAGCTTAGTTTAGTTGATATGCTCAAGTGCACACAACACACAAGTTTCATGCTTTGGTTTTTGGTTTTTCATGAATAATAAATCAAAACAAGTTTACTTTATACCTATGTATATTAGATATGTTCTAGATATACATACTTGCTTTAAACTTGCTAGACAAACTTATTTTGACTATCCTATTCATGTTTTGGAAAAATCATGTTTGAGAAAAATACAAGTGTTGATTCTTGATTTTTTGTTAAGAAACAAAAAGAAATTTCATATGCTTGATATTTGAGTAGAAATGTTTTATCACATGATTAATATCAATGCAATATGTAAAACAAGTTTTATGGTTGTTTTGTAAAAGATAAAAATATTTTTAAAACAAGTTTTTATCAGATTTTCTGTTCCAGGCTTCAACCAAGTCGACTTGGTCTCTGACCAGTCGACTAGGTCAGAAGTCGGTCGACCGGGCCG
Source organism: Agave tequilana (assembly GCA_038442645.1). Classification (NCBI taxonomy): domain Eukaryota; kingdom Viridiplantae; phylum Streptophyta; class Magnoliopsida; order Asparagales; family Asparagaceae; genus Agave; species Agave tequilana. Next base: position 69,025 of record JAVJIF010007759.1, on the reverse strand, counting down.
GTCGACCGACGTGCACAAACCTGTGCACGTTTCTGGCACAGTGGACGGTCGACCGTGCCGGTCGACCGGAGCAGTATATCTGCTCTCTGGTTTTCTGGGTCGACCGGACCGGTCGACCGCAGAAGAGAGCTTTGCTCTCTGTTTTGTTTCGGTCGACCGGGCCGGTCGACCGCTTTGCCCAACGGTCATATTTTTGACCGTTGGCGGTCGACCGGACCGGTCGACCGGTGGCCTGTCAGGCTGCCACATCAGCCTAACGGCTAGTTTTGTATAGGGGCTATATAAACCCCATCTCTTTGGGGATTTTGCCAAGGTTTTCACAAGAGAAAAATCCCAGGTTTTCAGAAGTTTAAAACAAGTTTTTAAAAGAGTTTTTGGTCTTTAAACTTCTCATCTTTATTTGTTTTGGGTTTTTGGAAAATCAAAGAAAGCTAGGGTTTTGGGAGATTGTATTGATTTGTATTTTCTATCTTCTACAAGTGATTTCCCAAGAAGTTTTTCTTTGTTGCTTGTTTCCAAAACACCTAGTTTCCACTTGAGCTATCATACTATCCTAAACTATTAGGATCTTTGTTTTGTGGAAAAAGAAAGAAAGAGAGAGTTTTGAGGTTGTTGTTGTAACCTCTAAGTTGTACACCCTTATTCTTGTTGTATCCCTCTTAGGTAGAGGTGATCGGGTGATTGGTTTGCTCCCTCTTTGGTAGAGGTGGAGATTGTTTTGTATCCCTCAAGTGTGAGGTGATTGAGATTGGTTGTGAGCCTCTTCGGTAGAGGTGTTGTTGTTGGTTGTAGGCCTCGTGGAGGTTGTTGTTGAGAGAGGAGTTCGGTACTCCTATAGTTGTAAGAAATCCTCTTTTGTAGAGGTTCCCTCGGTGGGAGTTGAGATAGTGGAAATCCTACACGGTGGTGTAGGCGGGGATGTAGAGCAAGGTGCTCGAACCTCGAAACAAATCTTGGTGTTTGCGTTTTGTTCCATTGTCTCTCTAACTCTCTCTCTTTATAATTGTGCAAAGCATCATACTTCATATCATATCATACTTGCCTGTGTTGAGCATATTTCATATTGCCTTGCATTAATTCATATTGCTATTCATTCTTATATGCTTGGCTTGATTGTGTGTATGCCTAACTTATACTCATCCAACAAGAGCTTCACATAGCGCCTCAACCCATTTTAAGGGGAATCAAGAGGAGTTAGTCCAGAGCCTCGCAAGGGGAATTCGGCTACACTTGTTGGATTGTATTAAGAGTGTTGCAAGATTTGCATTAGCTTCCGCATTTAGCGCACTTAGTTTGCATTTAGCTTCTTAGATTAGCACTTACACCTATTCACCCCCCCTCTAGGTGTTTTACAATTGGTATCAGAGCACGTGCTCCTGATACTTAGGCTTAACATCCTAGGAGTGAGATCCATTTGCTTGCTAATCTCATTTGCATTTGCTTGGTTGCACACTCATATATAGTTTACCATGGACTTCATGACCCCACCTAGCTATGATCCTTCCAACATTGATATTTGGAAGTATAGGATGTCCATGTACCTAAAGACCCTAGTTTTGCATGTTTTCCTTGCGGCCACCAAGAGATGTTATCTTGGTGATTGCAACCATATAGGGGCCAATGCACAAGCCCTTGAGGCTATTAGAAGCACACTTCCTAAAGATTATCTTTTATGTGTTTCTAATCTTGATTCCGCTTTTGCAGTGTGGAACAAGTTGACAACAACCACCACCTCCGAGCTTCAAGTTCAAATTCAAGAAGAGGAATCTAGTGGAGAATCCGATCCACAATGCTTCATGGTCCAAGGGAATGACTCCCTTGAGGTACATTCGGAATCCCACCTAGATAGTGATTATGATGCTAGTTCTTCATGTAATGATATTGTTGATCCCCATGCTCTAAATGAAGAACTTTCAATAGTATGTGAAAAGTTAATTGAAAAATATAAGATTTTGAAAAAGAAAAGTCTAGATATTGAAAAAGAAAATAAAAGTTTGCATGCTAGACTTGATTGTGTTTTGCAAGAGAAGGTTGAGGTCTATAATGAAAGGGATTCATTGAGATCTCAATTAGAACTTGCACTTAAAGAAAATGAATTTTTAAAATCTAAAAATGATTGCCATGCTATTTTGAAGAAAAATGAAAATTTGTCTTCAAAAGTAGATTTTGTATTAAAAGAAAATGATTCTTTGAAAATTAAGATTGCTTCAATTTCTAAAGATTTGGATGCGTGTTTAAAGAAAAATGAATTTTTGCAAAATAAGATTGATGCACATGTTTGCCATGCTAGTGTAGCTTCTTCATCTAGTCTACCTAATGCATGTACCTCTTCTTCTGAGATTAATGATGATATTTGCATGTTAAAGAAGAAGGTAGATTGTTTGGGCTCCACTATGAGCCAATGTGCCATGAACCACTCACGGTTGGAAACCTTGGTTCGAAAGAAACAAGTTCCATCCTATATGCATGCACACCCATCACGGCATACACATACTTCACACGGACACACCCATCATAAGTATGCTCATGTGTACACTTGTACACATTGTGGACGTAAGGGCCATCTTGCTAAATTTTGCTATGATCATTTACATGTTGAGAATTTAGCAAAGAATTTTGTTTGGGTTAGAAATGAGACTAACCCCCATGGATCCAACAAGAAGGTATGGGTACCAAAGACCACCCCTCCTATTATTTTTGATGTAGGTGTGGGCTCTCACATGACGTGAGAGTGACGACACCTTGGAGTGGATGCGTTCCGGACTTCATGGAAATCAAATTGGATGCATCACTTTCAAGGGAAGATTTGGTGGAGATGACCACCATGTTTTGGAGACAAGGAGAGTTGCTTCTTCGGTTTTGGTAACAATCCTTTACTCCCATTTATTGTTTACATGCTTTCCATGTTTTAATGTTTATAGCATGTTTTTGATGTCTATGGATTAGTATGTTCATTCCATGTTTATTAGATCCTTGACATACATGTATAGTATTTGAGACACACATGCTTATTTGAATCATACTTAGTGTTCTCACTTTTTGTTTAAGCTATAATGTATATCATGAATCTAATACATGTGAATTTACATAGTAATCATGTTTTAGTTTTATCATGATGACTTTTAGATTTGTTTTGATGCTTCATGTTTTGAATATATGTTTAAGTGTTAGTTTTCATTAAGACTAGTTATATACTTGTACATAGAATGGGCTACAAATAAATCTATATATGTTGAGCTTGAATGATTATTTGAACCCATTAGATGTGCTAGTATAGTCTAGTTTTGATGATTCATGCATCTTATACTTGTATTCTCATTTTTGAATGTGTTTTATGATTGTGTATTTCACTTCATGTATATGTTTATTTTGCCAAACTTTAAGATATACATGTATACCCCTTGAGTCATTTGCCTTTCATGCAAATATATATATATGGACTCAATTGTGTTAGGGATATGTATGTATACTTATTGTGTTGACAATTCATACATATACCTTGAAATAATTTTTTTTAATGAAAATTTAGTTTTCATAGTTTTCATGTATTTATATTTAACTTCATGTATATGTCCATCTTATCCAAACTATTGACTATACATGAGTATCCTCTTTGAGTCACGTGCCTTAATGCATATATTTTGTGGACTCGTTATGTTTTGGATATGTATGTATACTTTAGTTTGTACATGACATACATATGCCATTGAAGATTAAATAAGTTTTGATGATTTTTCATGTTTTCATGTTTTAAGGAATAATTGAGCTTATTGCCTAATTTTCATGATTGTGATCTTCATATTTTATTTGTACACTCATATTTATTGCTTGCTCATGTTTTATTTTCATGAGTCTTATTTATGCCTAATTGAACTTGAGTGTTTGATATGATGTGGATTTCATGTTTATGAAAAACAATTTTGTTTTATTCCTTACTTGAAGGATTTCGCACTAGTTATTAAGTTTTTCATTTTAACTAGTTCGTATTCTTCATTTTGGTAGAGATTTTCAAACAAACCATATTTTTAATCTATTTTTAAAACCCTTACATTCAAAGGGAGGTTGGACGGGAGATCATGGTCATGTGTTCTTAATATGAAAATCATTTAAAACTTGAACCTTGATTGGGTGGTAGATGATATGAGATATACACATGTTTTTGATTCAATTGGTATCATTGAACTCTTTCAATTGGTATCATTTTGATCATCTTGTATACTCATATATGTTTTGTATGTATGTATGCTTTCAATTCCAAAAATATCAATTTCTATTGGTATCTATTCTCCATACATATATATGTTTATGTTTATGCTAGTGATTGAGATTCAATTTTGTTTCAATTGACTACCTTTAAATTGGTATCAAGACTATGCATGATTTTAGTTTGTATTTCATAAAGGGGGAGAAAATTTGATTTTGTCTTTCAATTGGTATTTCCACTCCCAAACCTTATGAATGAATGATTGATTTCAATTTGGTATCTTATGTTCAAAATGAAATATATTTTTACAATTGGTATCATATTTGAGAAATTCAAAATTTGTTATGTTGTTTTACAATTGGTAATTTGTTATGTTTAATTACAATTGGTATCTCAAAATTTTGTTTAAAGAATATATTCAAAGTTGTGATTTGTATTGTTTATATGCAAGAAGAGCTTAACATCTCTTCATATATATTCATGTTGAGTGTATTGTGTATTGAAGAGCTTTACATCTCTTCTTTATGTGGTACACGTGTGTAGGGGGAGCTTCACATCTCCTCTTATTCATTACATAATGTGTGTTATGTGAATTAGGGCTTAACTTCCCTCTTTCATGTAATGCATATGCGTAGGGAAGCTAACTTAGCGTCTTCCTCTTCATGAATGTATATAGCATATAACATTTATTGATCCTTATTTATTTTCATTTGGTATCAAGATGCTTCATTGACATATTTTCAATTGATATCATATTTTTAAAGTCACCCCTTATTGACTTTGTTTTTGTTTTAGACAAAAAAGGGAGAACATTGTCTTTTATTGTTTTGTTTGACATAAAGGGGAAGAAAGATTTTTACCCCTCATTTTATCTATGGTTTTGATTGTTTACCCCTTTGTTGGTGATTGACAAAAAGGGGGAGAAGTATTTGAGTTTTATATGCATGCTTATGTTTTATATGCATATATTATGTTTTAATATCAAGAATATTAAGTTTAATTGTTTATTAAGTTTAATTGGTATCCAAAGCTTGCTTTGTAATTGTTGTAATTGGTATCTAGAGCTTGCTTTGTTTTGGATATTCCATGTGGTATCTAGAGCTTGCTTTGCTTTGTAATTGTTGTAATTGGTATCTAGAGCTTGCTTTGTTTTGGATATTCCATGTGGTATCTAGAGTTTTTATTGTTTATGCATTATCATTCTTGCATATTTATGTTTATTTGTTTATGCATGAGTTAAGGGGGAGCTTCTTTGAAGCTTAACTTTAATCCATGCATATATATAACTCCATGAGTTTTGTCATCATCAAAAAGGGGGAGATTGTTGGCCCAATGGCCTTCCACTCTAGTTTTGATGATGATCAACTCATGTAGTTATGTTTACTAATATTCTTGTGTTTCTAAATTTCAGATCATTAACAGGATATTAGGTTGGTGATTAGCTTCAACAAGATGATTAGAAGCTATTCATGATGATTCCGGTGCCAAAGCTTAAAGATCGTACCTTTGCACTTGGAGAATCACGGAGTTTTGGAGCAAGTCTACTTGAAGATGAAGATCGTCAAGAAGACTTAGGTATCCTAATTTAGATAGAGTTTTAGATTCATATTTGTAAAGCTTAGTTTAGTTGATATGCTCAAGTGCACACAACACACAAGTTTCATGATTTGGTTTTTGGTTTTTCATGAATAATAAATCAAAACAAGTTTACTTTATACCTATGTATATTAGATATGTTCTAGATATACATACTTGCTTTAAACTTGCTAGACAAACTTATTTTGACTATCCTATTCATGTTTTGAAAAATCATGTTTGAGAAAAATACAAGTGTTGATTCTTGATTTTTTGTTAAGAAACAAAAAGAAATTTCATATGCTTGATATTTGAGTAGAAATGTTTTATCACATGATTAATATCAATGCAATATGTAAAACAAGTTTTATGGTTGTTTTTTTAAAAGATAAAAATATTTTTAAAACAAGTTTTTATCAGATTTTCTGTTCCAGGCTTCAACCAAGTCGACTTGGTCTCTGACCAGTCGACTAGGTCAGAAGTCGGTCGACCGGGCCGGTCGACCGACGTGCACAACCTGTGCACGTTTCTGGCACAGTGGACGGTCGACCGTGCCGGTCGACCGGAGCAGTATATCTGCTCTCTGGTTTTCTGGGTCGACCGGACCGGTCGACCGCAGAAGAGAGCTTTGCTCTCTGTTTTGTTTCGGTCGACCGGGCCGGTCGACCGCTGTTGCCCAACGGTCATATTTCTGACCGTTGGCGGTCGACCGGACCGGTCGACCGGTGGCCTGTCAGGCTGCCACATCAGCCTAACGGCTAGTTTTGTATAGGGGCTATATAAACCCCATCTCTTTGGGGATTTTGCCAAGGTTTTCACAAGAGAAAATCCCAGGTTTTCAGAAGTTTAAAACAAGTTTTTAAAAGAGTTTTTGGGCTTTAAACTTCTCATCTTTATTTGTTTTGGCTTTTTGGAAAATCAAAGAAAGATAGGGTTTTGGGAGATTGTATTGATTTGTATTTTCTATCTTCTACAAGTGATTTCCCAAGAAGTTTTTCTTTGTTGCTTGTTTCCAAAACACCTAGTTTCCACTTGAGCTATCATACTATCCTAAACTATTAGGATCTTTGTTTTGTGGAAAAGAAAGAAAGAGAGAGTTTTGAGGTTGTTGTTGTAACCTCTAAGTTGTACACCCTTATTCTTGTTGTATCCCTCTTAGGTAGAGGTGATCGGGTGATTGGTTAGCTCCCTCTTTGGTAGAGGTGGAGATTGTTTTGTATCCCTCAAGTGTGAGGTGATTGAGATTGGTTGTGAGCCTCTTCGGTAGAGGTGTTGTTGTTGGTTGTAGGCCTCGTGGAGGTTGTTGTTGAGAGAGGAGTTCGGTACTCCTAGAGTTGTAAGAAATCCTCTTTTGTAGAGGTTCCCTCGGTGGGAGTTGAGATAGTGGAAATCCTACACGGTGGTGTAGGCGGGATGTAGAGCAAGGTGCTCGAACCTCGAAACAAATCTTGGTGTTTGCGTTTTGTTCCATTGTCTCTCTAACTCTCTCTCTTTATAATTGTGCAAAGCATCATACTTCATATCATATCATACTTGCTTGTGTTGAGCATATTTCATATTGCCTTGCATTAATTCATATTGCTATTCATTCTTATATGCTTGGCTTGATTGTGTGTGTGCCTAACTTATACTCATCCAACAAGAGCTTCACATAGCGCCTCAACCCATTTTAAGGGGAATCAAGAGGAGTTAGTCCAGAGCCTCGCAAGGGGAATTCGGCTACACTTGTTGGATTGTATTAAGAGTGTTGCAAGATTTGCATTAGCTTCCGCATTTAGCGCACTTAGTTTGCATTTAGTTTCTTAGATTAGCACTTACACCTATTCACCCCCCCTCTAGGTGTTTTACAGATCTTCCAGCTTTTAGCAAAGATAATCACTTTCTCTTTTTTTTCTTGTTTGTTAGGAGGGAAAACGGGGGCAACTGAGGGGGTTCAACAAATTAGTTTCATCATGATAGCTATGATATTGATATGAGACTCATTGTATTGAAAAAAAGTGGATTTTGAATGGGTTATGAAGATGAATCCTCAGTGTGGGGATTGGCTTTGATCATTATCAAATTGTTGGATTTCGTTGATGTTGTAGTTTGGAACTTGTGGGCTCTCTATCGTGAATTTGAGCGAATTTGTTGAAATCGAGTTGCAAAAATTGATAAAATCTTTCAACTATTGATCTAAGTATTATTCAAATAAGATCCACGCACACACTGAAGGACTTACTATAAAGATCAAAGAGAAAGAGGGTTTTAGACATACCTGATTCCGTCACGACGACCCTGAAGGCAGCATGATCTCGAACACTTGAAGATGAGAAGGAAATTTTTCTCTCTAACTAGCAAGTTCTCTTTTTTATACTTAGAGGAAATAAGAGGCGTTCAAGAGAGAAATATTAGGTCATGATGGTGGAAAGATAATCCTGCCTATGCTATATTATATCAAGGAATCCTAATTCAACTCATTATAAATCTATGCCCTTAATCAATAACATGAGTTTCACATCTATAGATGAGCCACACATCTTAACTTAAATACACTCATAACTAAGTGTAATTAAAACATGTATAGGCTTAAATCATTAGGCTTGATCAATTTTTTATTGGGTCAAACAATATAGGCTTATAAAGACGGATGTATAATATCCAATTAGACTTGTGTAGACCCAGCTCAATTTTAATTTTAATCCATATAAGTCTAATAATCTCCCACTTGGGCCAAGCAAGTCATACTGAAAGGGTATTATACATAATCTTATGGTACCAAAATTTTAACCGCCAACAAAACTTACTTTTCATAACAATCTGGTCCATTAAATACCCTTCAACCGAACATGGCGGTCGTTACCTTTTCATAATTAAGATAGGACCTTCCACCTCACAAGTTTAAGAACACTTAATGATATAGATCAACTATGAACGTGTGGTTTGAAAATGTCCTCTGATCAAATAAAGCACACTTCCAACGGGTTTTCACTTTACGACTCCAACGAGTCTATCTTTATGACTCCAACAAGTCTAACTTTATAACTCTAACCAGTCTAACTGTTAATTCAACTCAAATGTGCAAAATAAAGCTTTAAGAAAAAAGCAATTATAACTTTATTATTAGAATCACCAAATACGTATATATAGTGCACTAAGAAATAATGTATGTTATATAAACCAAAATATTGACTCTCACTAAACCAGGATATTATCCGAACTAACCATCTCCGTATGAGCAATATGCTCTAAGAAGACTTTAGGTGGCATTCCTTTAGTGAGTGTTAAGAATAATACAAATACTATCAACAAACACAATGTGATTCCGACTCTATTTTTGATGACAAGAAACTTGATGTCGATGTACCTCGACCTTTCTGAACTCTTGTCAATTTTACATATAACTCTGCAGCTCTATTATCACTGTATAGATGTAATGACCTTACAACTAAATCCACCATCTTCCTGCAATAAGGAAAATGTAACCTGAAGTGGACTTTCTCGATACATCCAGTATAATCTGAATCTGTGTATCTAATCAGCTGCAACTGATCAGATTTCCTGTCGGTAAGCATGTGGTCCTCGGTCCTCTGTAGATATCACATTACCTTCTTGGCAGTTTTTCAGTGATTAATCTCAGGATTACACAGTAACTGCCAATTTTTCAAATGGCATATGTTATGTCCGGAGGGTACAAATTTGAGCATACATCAGACTTTCAACTACCGATGCATATGAATGCCTTTTATTTTCTATTTCGATCCTAGAAAGGGTGAATAGGTGATGTGCTAATCAAATGCCGAAATTAAAAACTTTTATGCTAACTAAAACTAGCACACAAATAAAGACCAAAGAGTGAAGTCGAATTTCTGGTGAAGGGCTCTAGAACTTCTCCTCAAGATTCCTCTTGATTAAAAGTTGAGGTACTTAATTACTCTCTTGGTACAAACAAGTGTAAGCACATAAAACTATATCAAGCATGTAAAGATGGACAAACAATAAGAGCATGCAAGATATAAACACAAGTGAGTAGAGTAGAGAGAGATGAGCAATCGCAAACACGAAGAACTATTTTGAGGTTCGCGCCATTTGCTCCATGTTCCCACCTTCATCGCAATGAAGAATTTTCACTAAAATCGATCTCGCGAGATTACTTGGTGCCGCAGCACTTACAAGTTCCCTTAAGAATTCTTGGACCCTCAAATCCCTCACTTGTTCCCGCAAGAACAATGCACACACGAACCCATATGCTCGTCGAGGCCACAACCTCCAACTTCTTGGATTAAAAAGTAGAACACTAGGTGATCAACTCCTTGATTACAAATAAAATCACTCCCACAAACAAGGGTCCTATAGAATATATATAGAAATGAAAGCTCAAACTTGTATGAGAAAACTAGATAGATAGAAAGTAGAAAACTCAATAAAACTTTTTTGAAAAAACTCAAGAGAAGCACTCTTGAAAACTCTCTTTTGGTATGAAATTGAAGCTCTAAAAACTTGTTGAGAAAACTCTATTGAAAATAGAAAAATAAGCCCTTGAAAATCTTAGTGAAAACTCATTCCAAAAACCCATTTATATAGGCTGAATAAAAATATAGTCGTTGGAGTCAAAACTAGCTAGAAATGGCTAGGCGGTCGACCATCCAACGGCTATTTTAATAGTCGTTGGAGTATTGGTCGACCCGGTGATCGACCGAGCCCAACTTCAGAGAGACAGCTCTCTGGCTATCGACCGAAAACCTAAACAGAGTGCATTGTAAGATCAGTGATCGACCGGTCTGTCGACCACATGCACAAGCATAAAGTTGTGCATATCCGGTCGACTGGGTGGTCGACCGATAGAGCAACTATTCTGGCTAGAGGTTGACCGTGCGGTCGACCAGGCTCAGCCCAAATTGTAATTTTCCATTTTAAAATATATTTTAAATTCAAATAATTCTCTGTAAGATCTAAAAAAATACGTTCATGTAAATACACTAGAGTACTAATATATGCATGATCAAAAATCACCATATATTACAAACATGTGAACTTCTTTTTGAGATGATAAATACAATTTTGAAAACATAAATTATATTGAAAATTATTTTTTTAAAACTAAACTTTAATTGAAAAACAAGTTTTTCTAAAAACTTATATAAATACAAAAACAAGTTTCTCAAACTCATTTGAAGCATCAATGTGTATGGATAAAATTTAATGCATATATAAAATCATATGAATTTGTTTTTGATGAAATCTACTAATGAAACTAAAAACGGGTTAAATCAAAAATTGAAACTTTTGTTCTTGAAAATCTATATCAAACTTTTGTGTGTGTAAGTGTGTAAGCTTGAGCAATCAAAACTAATTTATACTTTACATAAATTCTAAACATTCTTACAAACTAGAGTCTTCTTCTTGATATGATTTTCTTCTCCAGTTTGACTCGATTCAAACTTGATTCCTTGAGCCAGACTTCTTCTTGAGTACTTGATATGATCTTTTATGCTTGAGCTCTTGAATCGACACATATTAGCTTCAAAACTTGACTGTGAATTTTTTGTTGAAACTAAATACCAACTAAGATCTTGATTAAAATCTGAATCTTAAATAACACTAGATCATTAGTACTATAACTACATAAGTTAATCATCATCAAAGCTAGAATGATGGACCTTTAGGTCAATGTTAGAGAGATTTGACTCTCCTATTTTAAATTACCGCAAGTGCATGGTCATTTGATGTGGCACTTGAGGGTCGATCCAAGGGAGAGGTGACTCTTTTGATTTCAACATTTATTGACGAATTGGGTTAAATAGTTTGAGAGTTTTAGTGTTTTTTATGAAACTAAGTATCGGTCTAGAGAAAAATCAGGCACCTAGGATCGAATCTCCTAAACTAGAATCATGTAAACAATCTTGATCTCTTTATCAGTTTGATATTAATCAATAAAACCCTATTTCTAACAGGCAAATTAAGTCTAAACACTAGATCTAAACACAATGTATTATCTTCATTACATGATATATCAAAGGTAAATAAATTATCGAATAAATTAAAAAATTAAAAAGCGATAAAACCCTATGTATAGATCATTAATTTCTGATACATAACATGTCAAATATCTAGTTGTTCTAGAAATTAATCTCCTAAAAGTGATAAGTCAATTGATGAGTATATAGCCCTAGATAAGAGATCTATCGTTGACTACACGAGATTCTAACCTACGTTCATCTCCCCTAGGTACTTGAGAAATTTATCTACTCATTACTAAATAAATAACAAAATAATCTAAACAATAAAGCAAGATTAAATTAAACAGTTAATTTCAGGCAAATACATAATTAGATAAATTAATTAACTAATCTAAATTAAACTATAACTAATTAATCAAACTATTCAATAAACACTAAACAATTAATTCACTAATCAATTAAAACTAAATTACTCCTATATAATTACCTGTGCAGCCACCATCCCCTTGTCTTGCTACAGTGCCTTGTGGTGTTGCGTGACCTCACGTGGACCCTGTAGGTCACCTAGAGGGGGTGAATAATGTGACAAGTTAATCTAATGCAAAACAAATGTGAAATTAAAACTAATTATGCAAACTAACACTTTTATACTAAACACACCAAGTATAACCAAAGAGTGTAGTCGAATTTCTAGTAAAGGGCTCTGGACTATCTCCTCAAGATTCCTCTAAATTAAGAGTTAAGGTGCCACTATGGCTCTCTTGATTGAATAAAAGTGTGATCAAATAATCCCAAGCATATAACAATTAAGTACAAATATATCAAGCATATAAAAAGATAAACAATATAAGTATGCAAGATATATAAATACAAGTGAGAGAGAGATGAATAATCACAAACACGGGAGAATTATTTCGAGGTTCGAGCACACTTGCTCTACGTCCCCGCCTTCAACACTATGAAGGATTTTTAATAAAATGATCCCGCAAGATTACCCGGTGTCGCAACACCTACAACGAGTTCACACTAGAACTCTTAGACTCACAAGTCCCTCACTTGTTCCCGCAAGAACAACACATGCAAGCACACTAGGTTGCCGAGGCCGTACCTCTACACTGAGCTCCCATAAGAACTCGTCACAATACGAACCCGCTAGTTCGCCTCCTTAAATACAATGATGAAACCTTGCTGATCTCTAAACTTTCATCACAAAAATAACTCTCACAACAAAGCTCCTATAAGATGGATAAGACTATGAAAAGCTCAAACTTGTATGAGAAAACTTAAATATGTTTGGAGGTGGAAAACTGAAGAAAGATTTTGATAAAATCAAGAGATTCACTCTTGAAAAAACTCCTTTTGATTTGAAAATGAAAGCTCTAGAAAATTGTTGAAAAACTTCTGTGGAAGATAAGAAAATTGCTCTAGAAAACTCTCCTAAAATCTTAACCAAAACTGGCCCAAACCCCCAATTTATAAAGGTTGTTAAAAACTAGCCATTGAGGCCAGATTGGTCTGTCGGTCGACCGGCTAGTGGTCATATTTATGACCATTGAGGTTGCCGGTCGACCACACCCAGGTCTTGACCTGTCAGTCGACCGTAAGAACCAGAGAGCAAAACTCTCTGGCCGGTCGACCGCTCGGTCGACCAGGGCCAGATACAGAGAGTGAACTCTCTAGATCGGTCGATCGGTCCTCAAGTCAGGGCTTGCGCACATTTCTGTGCACATCAGTCGACTGACTTCTGGCTCGGTCGACCGGCCGCCAGAAGGCCAGTTCAGGGATAATTAGGGATTCAAACTTGGTCTTTTAACATCCTAAAATCACATAAAATCTATAAAAATAAGATCCTTGAAATACTTTAAAGTAGAAATGTGTGTGATCAAAAATCAACACATATTACAAACTTTTTGAACCATTTTTGTGATATAGAAATTTAGCCTTAAACAAAAACCCGTATTTTTCAAAATCAATCTTCAATTTGAAAAATGATTTTTTCAAAACTTCTTCAAATACAAAAGCAAGATATTTTAAACACTTTTGAAGCTTAGTGTATATGGATATGATCCAATACACATATAAGATGAAATATCTATATTTTTTACAATTAAGCTCTAAACAAAGTTTTGATAAATACAAAACTTAAACACATGTTATAGAAACATCAAATAAGTTTTTCTAAATATTTGAAGCATCAATGTATATAGATGAAATCTAATATACATATAAAACATGTAACTCGTTTTGATGAACTCTATTCATGAAACATAAAGATATCTACTTTGAAGCTCAAAATTCAAAATGGTATTTTCTAAAATCAAAATTATTCTCATGGAAACACTATATAAATTTTGTGTGCGTGTGTATGAGCTTGAGCAATCCACAACTAATATATCCTTTATATTTTGTCTAAACAAAAAAAAATCTTAACACTTACAAATATGACACAAGTCTTGAAAATCTTCTCTTGAAAATGTTCTTCTAAGTCTTGAAAATCTTCTCTTGAAAATGTTCTTCTCCTTCTTGACTTGGTTCAAACCTTGATTCAAAGAGTTAAATTCCTCGAGTACTTGATGCGATCTTTGAAGCGCGAGCTCTTGAATCAGTATGTGCGATCTTCAAAACTTGACTTTGAATCTTTCGTTGAAGCTAAGCACCGACTAAGATCTTGATCAAATATCTGAAACTAAATAAGCACAAGATTATTAGTATTATAATTATATGAGTTAATCATTATAAAATCTAGAGTGATAGGCTTTGGGCCAACGGACCCCATCAAGCCTCATGTGAGCCGCGTGGGGCACACTTCGTCCCATACTGAGAACGAGGAGGGAGAGCGTGTGGGTCCATGCCGCTAGACATCTCCGCGTGGACCCCATAGCACAGAGCTACTCCCTTCCTCTGGTTGCAATAGGACCGCGAGGTGGGCCCTCTGTACTGTGCGTGCACGGTGACAGCGCGTCCACCGCATTTTTTCTCGCATGATCTCCGAGGGTGAGACTATGTTGCTTCATCTGCACGCGAGCGCCATCCGAGGTGATGGTGGGCCTCACTCGGAAAACAACGAGAGAGACAAACTCAATAATCACGCAATCAACAGAAAAGCACTGAAAATAATAAAATATTATTATGATAAATAAATGCGGAAAACATAGCAAAATTTGGCCAAAAATGAGGCGGCCTAAATACCCTGTAGCCAAAAACTAGGCAGCTAAAACCCTAGCATGTATATGGATATTTATAGCCTAAGATTTTTGGTTATTTTATAGTTAGGTACAAAACAATCATAAAATTACAAGGAGAATAGATAAATAATTTTGCACTTTGAATCTGTGCCCACTTTTGTATTTAAGCCCTGGACTTTGCAAAATTTCGTTTTTGACCTAACTGGACTCAAATGCTTTCAAACTTGATGTAGATCTCTATGATATGAATTTTAAGAGCAGTAAAGCACCCAGGCAATATCGTCTCACATCTTGTCTTCAAACTTTTTTTAGCATGCCAAACATCCACGGAGTATACTTTTGCGGTACAGTCTTCTCTTAATAGTTTTGCCTGCAAAAAATACTAAAAATATCCAAGTAGCATTATTTAAATACATAAAAATAGATAAATGTAAGCATAAAAATTTGGTAAAATCATGCTAATCAAATGCCCCCACACCTATCTTTTGCTATTCCTCGAGCAAAACGAATAAAAAGAAAAGCTAACATAACCTAACCAAACTCACTCTCGTAGGAATCACGGTTGCACTTAGCATGTGCAACAAGCCGTTAAAATCCTAAGTTACCCCTAGAGGACGAATTTTTTCTCGTGAGAGTTTACAATAAATATGCTACAAAATTCAAGAAGAATGAGATCAAGAAAGAAACAAAAGTAAAATAAGGATAACCAAAAATCTAGAAAAGACAAGATTTTTTATCTACTCAAGTTAACTAGTTAGCAAAATCACAAGTCTCCAAAAGTTTCATTTGGCAGATCAATCTCAACTCAAAAAATCATATTGTCTATAAAATAAAAGTTCGAATCTTAAACTTTACACCACATATCCTAAGTCTCAGATCATGTGCACCCCGTGATAGTGATATAGTTCACAAGCTTGAGAATATTTGACTTCAACTTTCATACTTATTTTGTAATAATAGTTTTTTTTCTCTTTTTTCCAACACTTTTAACTATCTTTCGCGTACATACCAAAGCTTCCTGAGGCTAATGCACCTAACTAATTAATAATCAAAATTATACATTTTTACGGTGTCTTGTCCTATTAGACTTTCTCAGCTACCCATTTAACGAGCTTTGGGTCAATGCTCCCAAACTAATGGTCTTAGGGCATTAAGTATAGAGAGACTCATACGAACATAATAACTCAAACAACTGAGGCCACAAGACAAGACCTAATTAAAAAATTTTATTTTTATTTCTTTTTTTAAAAATATTTCAGTTGTAATCAATATTCCAAGCTCTTGAACTATTAGTGTAAGTATTGTTGGGTATATAATCACTTAAACTAAGTTTATATGGTATGTCAATTTTTAAATTCTACTTTACTTTAAGACTCTGCAACTCTCTAAGTTTGATTTTACCTTTAAAATTTACTCATGGATCCTTATTCTCCTACAAACTAGCTAACTATTTGTAGAAATTTTTTAAAATTTTCAATTTTTTAACCAAAAACTTGTTGGGGAGATTTTACTCTCCTGTTTTAAATTACCACAAATGCACGATCGTTCGACATAGCACTTGAGAGTCGATCCACATGGACATATGATTTTTTTATTTCAACACTTTTAGACAAATTGGGTTAAAGAGTTTAAGAGTTAGAGTGATTTTTTTTTCGAAACTAAGTATTGGTCTAGAGAAAAGTCAAGCACATAGGACCAAATCCCTAAACTAGAATTATGTAGTCAATCTTGGTCTCTTTACCAGTCTGATATCAATCACCAAATCTCTATTTCTAAGAGGCAAATTAAATCTAAACAATAGATCTAAACACAGGGTATATCTCCATTACATGATCCATCAAAGGTAAATAAAATTACTGAATAAATTAAAAGAAAAAAGCGATAATATCCTAAGCATGGATCATTAATTTCCGATACATAACCTGTCAAATATCTAGTTGTTCTAAAAATTAATCTCCTAAAAGTGATAGGTTAATTGATGAGTGTATAGCCCTAGATATGAGATCTATCAATGACTATACGAGATTCTAGCATGCGCTCATCTCCCCTAGGTACTTGAGAATTTATCTACTGAATATATAGTTAGATAACATAATTGACTAATCTAAATTAAACTATAAGTAATTAATCAAACTATTCATTAAACACTAAACAATTAATTCACTAATCAATTAAAACTAAATTACTCCTATATAATTACTTGTGAAGCCGCTATCCCCTTGTCTTGCTGACCCCACCACACCTCCAGCGAGTGCTCAGGTGGTGAACTCGTGTGGAGCCCACTTTGTCGCGCTGTCACCGTGCATGCACAATGCATTGTTTTAAACAAAGACTCCTAAACACCTAAAAGAAAAGAAGATGAAATAAAAATCCTAAAATTAAAACAAAATAAAAAGATTCCTAAAAAGAAATATGTGAATCTCTCTCCATACCTAAATTTGTTGCATGTCCTCATGCAAGCAAATAAACACAGAGATAAATAGAAAGTAACACACTCACAAGCACATGATCATGATAATCTAGCAATCCAAACATATAAGAATAACAATGAAATTATAACAGTATGCTAGAATTGGAAAGAACTCTTAATGCACCGAGAAATCTTGCAGTTGAAGCAATCAAAAGACAACGCCCTGTGTGTGCATCTTCGTTTATCCTGTATCACTTACAAATAACTTGACACATAGGCTAGAGAAAGAGATAGATAAAAAAACTCACTACAACTGGTCACTAAGTTTAAAAGAAAAATAAAATAAGTATATACATGTACAAATTACCGTCTCCCCACACCTAGATTTTTCTAGGTCTATTCCCTCGGGCTCGCTTCTCATCATTCCATTGGGTTCTCTTCAGCAGTGAAATTGGGGTGGTCAATCTTTTTGTCATCTTGGCGTTCATCCTCTCCAATTTGTTCAGCATCTTCCTCAATCTCCTCCTACTCTTCTTCTCACTTCTGCTATTCAAAAATTCATCCTTATCATATAGTACAATTAGAGTGTCCACAATATAGCTCGTCCTCAAATATCACCTCAAAACTTAGATCAAATTTTTTTTCAGAGGTGAGTAACTAACCGAAGCATCCCTAATCGATTCATCCAAACACATAATTTCATTTTTGAGATTTTCAAAGCTTTGATCAATTAGAGGTTCTTGAATTTTGTTTTCAAAATTAATTATTAGTTGGCTCATTAAAAATGAAAATACTCAAATCAAGTTTCCTTTGAGAAAAGGAAAC
The DNA here is from genome assembly GCA_038442645.1 of Agave tequilana. Classification (NCBI taxonomy): domain Eukaryota; kingdom Viridiplantae; phylum Streptophyta; class Magnoliopsida; order Asparagales; family Asparagaceae; genus Agave; species Agave tequilana. The sequence goes on along the minus strand of JAVJIF010007759.1, from coordinate 50,887 downwards.
TCTAAAGTTAAGATTCTCAAGACATATTTTCTCGCCACTATGATCACACTTATTCTTAAAAAATTCATTAAGAAATCATGATTCATCATCCATGCATGCATTCTCGCAATTTTGATTCTCAATGTGCTCCATTTTCTCAACATTATTTGAATAAATCTTTTGCTCCTCAACAGATATTTTTCACAAAACTTAGTAAATTCATCCCCAAATTGTTTATCAAGAAGCAAAAGTTCACCATCATCACACCTGTTTTCCATCGAATTGAAACGTGAAAAAATATTACAAAAGGTGAAGAGAATTACAAGTAATTGATTAAAAGAATAAAAAATTAAAGTACTCTCTTCTCTCATAGTTTCTGGGGAAGTACGTCGGTGGATGTCTGGTCAACGTGCGACCACTTTGTTCCGTTGACAATGCAAGTGATTAGGTCTTCGAGTCTTCTGCTTAAGGATTCCTTCTCGCCTGGTTCCAGAAATCCTTTGAGAAAGAAACATCGTGAGGGTATTAGCACCCTAGAAGAGAAGCAAGGTTCTCTAAAAGAGCTTGGAAGTTTAGAGAATAATCTCTCCGAAAGAATCTTCAGCCTCTAGCCTTTGATGAGAAAAATTCTGCCCTTAGCCTGCCTAGCATTACGCGATTTATAGGCATTAGGGGATATAACTGTCCCTCCTAAAAATCAGCAAATTGATTTGGTAAATCTAATCTAGCTTGGCTCCTGGGTCAATATAGCTTCGCGACGAATGTAACTGCAGCTGAAGCGAAATTAGAGGTCCCTGCGCTGAGTCACATAGGCAACTGGCTTAGGATTTACTGCAAAAATCCCATGATTCTCTCCACTAATTAGGAGATTTGTTTTGATCGCCATCAACTGATTGAGGAGTGATTGGATCAAGGCAAATAACTGCCAAATATGTGATAAATATCACATCAATCTCGTGTTGGGATTCAAATGATCAAAAATGACCATAGAAGCTTGCAAAGGAGCTAGTTCACAGCAAAGCTAAGGAAAGAGCTTCCTGCGAAGCTAAGCTCACAGCAGAGCTACCGAGCTTTCTGCGAAGCTGGCACTTAGCTCACACCCGAGATACGTAAAGCTTGCAGCGAAGCTTAGAGATGAGCTCTTAACGGAGCTAGAAGATAGCCATCAACTGAGCTATGAAGAGCCTCGGATGAAGCTAGCTAATATAGCTTACAGCAAAGCTAGGTATTCAACTTCCTGGATTTTCTTCAGAGGACAACAATTGGCTCACTGTATACTTCACTGGATTAGTAGAGTCCAAATCACCATCTTGTCTATCAGGGATGGATAGGTTTTCAGCCTGTGTGTGAATTGTCTTTTGGAAGTATTGACAAGTTAGACATCATTCGGACAGGTTGAAGTGCTACCTGGGAATTTATCTTTTTAGAGTATCAACAAAACCCCCTTCAAAGTTTTCGTGAGTCTGCAATGGATTGGTACAGACTCTGAAATACTTTGAATCTGAAGCCTGAGACCCAAATTGCTTAGGTCAAGTCAGTCCATTAGATGCAACCGTGCACTGAACTAGGTAACCACGGTGGTTTTAATTTAGGATTTCTCTAATGAATAAGCCCTCAGCGGAGCTAAAAGATGAGCTCTCAGCGGAATTGGAATAAAGGTTCAAGCGAAATTAAGAATGAGCTCTCAGCGGAGCTATGAGTTAGCGTCATGTGACAACAGCAAGCTTGCAGCGAGATTAATAGAGATAAGCTCTAAGCGGAGCTATTGGGTAAGCTCTCAGCGGAGCTAGAGGTGAACTTTTGGCTAAGTTCTATGATGATCCCACAGCGGAGTTGGACTGTCAGTAAAGTTCAATGGTGAGCTCGCAGCGGAGCAAAAACAAGTCTCGATGCGAAGTTGAGTTTCAAGTTTGAGTGAAATTGATTAACTTCGTTGCTTTAGGTTATCAAACCTCCAACCGTCATTTCAAATTTAATTTTAAAATGACAGCTTGCATTCCTTTTGAGGAGACGATTCTAGGCTTTTCGTTGCCTATAAAAGCCCAAGTGCTACAGAAGAAGTCATCTTCTTCATCGAGCTTTGTTGGGCTACAGGGATTTGAACCGACCCTCTTTGCTTTGAGATTTCTGAGAAGTTTTCACCTTCTCTAATGGCACCAAAGCAACGTTCAGGAAAGGAGGTCGCTACCTCCACAGCGGTGGTGCCACCACCTCCGTCCGTCGGGCGTCCGATCGCCGGTAGGTGTTTGCCCCTTTCAAAGATTTTTGCAGCCCTTTTTAGCCTAATCCATGAAGGATTTTTGAGACTTCATCGTACTTTAATGATTCTAAGGGGGTTGATCTCCCTCAATTTTAATCTTTTTAATTTTTTTAGGGAATTTTTCCCTTTAATTTTGAAGATCAAAATCAGGAACCCCATCATTTCTTCTTTAAGCTTTGGAACGAAGCTAGCCCTTAGGGGCTTTCTGCATCTTCTTTGGCCGATCTTGGGCTTCAGAGCAGAGTTAGCTCCTTTGCATTCCTTCAAGACGATCTGCCTTTGCGCTTCTGAGCGAAGCTAACCCTTAGACTTTTTCGCATTCTGTCAAGTGACAGAATGCGAAGGTTGGCTTCAGAGCGGAGCTGCATGGCCCCCTTTAACTTCCATGCGAGTTATATGATGAGCCTACAATCGGGCTAAAGCGAGGCTCTTATATGAAGTCGTTCCAACTTCTTTAGAATTAAAGCCGGCCCTCCTTTTGAGGCAGTGAAAACGAGGCACAAGGCTGCCTATAAAAGCCCATCAGTTGAGTCCTTGAAGAGTCGTTTTCTTAATATTCTTGGAGAGTTCTTCCTGAAGAGCTCTTAGAGAGAGGAATCTCTTCCTCCCCTCCTCTCATCTTCTTCCGATGAACTGTGGCTTCATGTCTAACAGGCGCCACCGGTGGTGCTCAGAAAACGAGGTTGTCACCTCTACAGTGGCGGAGGTTATGCCTTCGTCCATTGATTGATCCATGACCGATAGGGTTTTTATCTTTAGAGATTTTTAATCTCTTCCTTTAAGCCAATTTTGGCTAATCTCACCATTAACTTGATTGAGATCGACCTGAAAATGATGATCTTAGGGAATCCAACTTCCTTGGCTTCGGCCTTATCCGTTCTTAGGGACTTGGTTTTTTCTTTAATGTTGCTTGATGGTGTTGAAATTTGAGAAGTTCCCATGCAAGCTTTCGGGCGAAGCTAGCCTTTAGGCCTTTCTATATTCTGTCAAATGACAGAAGACGAAGGTAGCCCTTGGGGCTTTCTACGAAGTTGAGCTTCAAAGTGGAACTTTAATTGGGGACTTTCGGTGATAATTTTTGAATTCTCAAAGCACAAACGTCTTTTTAAAACTCCTAGATGAAGCTAGCCCTTTGGAGCTCTTAGCACTTTGCCTCTGTGTAGTGTGAAGCTTAACCTTAAAGTGAAGTTAGATTTATTTGAGGAGCGGAGTTCGCTTCACCTGAGGAGCGAAGCCGATCTAGCTTAATTTCGCTCGGGGAGCGAAGTTATGACTTAACACCTTTCCTTTTGCCCTATACTAATACATTTACTCTTCTTTGTTTTGCAGTGCAGTACGCTCCTGATCCACTGAGCAATCGCTTCGACTTGGCGACAAAAGTGGACGGGAATATGCATCTTCATTTTCAAGTCCAGGCTTTATTAATCAATAGAAAGAGCACACTGAAGCTGAGGGCACTAATTCTGGGAGGAGACCAACGTATGTTTTGCAGCATCATTTTCACAACCGTTGATCGATGAGGAAACCAGCACTTAAAAACGTGTGTTTTATGAAATCAATGAAATATATGCGTGCTAATATTCCCTCGATACTTCCGTTATAGCATTGGCTCAACGGGTCAAATTCACAGGGACTTGAGGCGAAAGATGAAATAACACGTTGTATGTTAACAAGTTCTTTTTTGTTAAAGAATGAGAAAAGAAAAGAAAAAAATCAAGAAGTTATAGGTGGAGAAGGCGATGAATACGACGACGTGAAAAACAAATAAGAAATTATTGTGAATCGGTGGAAGCAAATAAGAAAAAGAAATGAGATAAAAGAAAATAGAATAAGAAGAGGTTTTGGAAAATAATTTTAAAAACAAATTAAAAGAAAAGAAGAAGAAGAAGAAATAGGAGATGAAAACAACATGAAAAAATGGTATTTTTATGTTGAAGAAAAGGTTTGAAAACAAAATAAAAAGAGAAGAAGATTCATGGTACTAACTACTAAATGCTCCACTAATCATGCTAACCTCTTAGTGATAGTTGCCTCACATGGATCCTTGGCCATCACTAGTCTTTGGCTTCAAGAGACGATACAAAGCATAGTACATAAGATAGTTCTTCCACATTCAAACACATTCATTCCACACAACAAATTGTAAGCTACTATTAGATCATCAAAATCAAGTAGAGGTGAGCAAGAAATAAAGAAGACACTGCAAGTTAGTTTGTTAGTAGTTAGATGTTAGAATGTTAGAATATTAGAATCCATCATCATGAGCCATCAATGGCCCTTGCAAGAGCAAGGCCTAGTAGAGGTTATTAAATTCACATGAATTATTAAGTAAGTGGTTAGCTACTTAGTGATTAGTAGTTAGATTGCCATAAAAGAAAACTGCTAAGCATTATGTAGAAAAAGGAGAGGAGTACAATAGAGAAGAAAGGATATACATTTATATATATTGTCACTCTCTAGTACAATATCTCTCTTTCTCTCCTCTGAGTCTATCTCAGCCCTAATACATGAATCTAAAACAAAATGAAAATACAAAAGAAAAAAAAGAGAAGAAGAACACTACACTAACCTACACTAAAATGAGAGAAAAGCCTAACCTACAGCACTCTGAATCCCCATCTCAGGTCTTCTGCAGGGTTTTATATAGGCAAATGAAAACTCTAGAAGATGAGACGAGGCCACGCGTCAATTTTTGATGCTGGCTCACCAGGATGGCTACGAAAACGCGGCAAAAGCTACATTTTCAAGGCCATACCAGGGACTTAGGTCCCTGGTTTTGGCGAGCGATCATGTCTCGCTTTTAGGACCTTCCAGGTATCCTTAGATTCAGGTGTTTGGATCCGAGTTCTCGTCAAATTCGCATCAATGTCTAGATTTGATGTATCTTCTAGAAACTCTCTAGCTTGGCCTCTAAGAAATTCGGATTTAATTACCTGAAAATGGGATTAATTAAGCTCTTATTACCCTTTTACCCTTCTAATCTTAATTATCTGCAAAAGAGGCTAAAACATGGGTGAGAAGCGTTATTTTCTTCATAAATCGGTAGAAAAATGTGATATAAAAATGCAGAACCCCCACACTTATCTTTTGATCGTCCAGAGCAAAACAAGAAAAGGAAGAGAAACTAAACTAAGAAAGTTATTACACCACTTCGCAGGTGACGCGATTGCACTGAGCGTGTGCAATAAGCCGTTAAACCTCTTGGTTATCCCTAGAAGAGGAGTTTTGTCTCTTGAGAATTTTCAGCAGATTGCACCCACAAATTTCATAAAGAAAGAAAGTAAATGTTAGTGTTTTGAAAATACATTTTGAAAAAGAGAAAAATTTTCGAAATATTATTGCAAAAATTAAGCGATCTAAGGTCATAAGTCCACCAAAATTATTCTTCTTAAAACTTAGTCTACATGCAAGATCTTGTCTTCAATTAAGGTAAGAATTCAAGATCGGACAGAATAATTTGATCTTTGCACTTTGTGATAGTGAAGATTTCTGAGATTTCAACTCTAACTATCAAGCCATTTATTTATATATATCTTTTTTCCTCTTAGTTTTCTTAGGCTTTCTAGTTTCCCAGGTAGTGAGCCTTTAACCGATGACTCCTAGACTAGATGGTCTTAGGGAACCAGATGAGAAAATATCCCTCAGGTTTAAGGACTCGAGTACATAAGGTCACAAAAATAAGGGGGATTATTTGTTTCTTATGACCACCGTTAGGCGTGAATAATCATGCTTCTTGAGGCATAGTTATCCAGCTTAATAAGTAATTTTTTCTTCATATATATTATATATTTTCTTATTTATTTTTACTTTATGACATTTTAGGTCTTTATTTCCATCCCAAAAATGTGTAAGTGTGAAGTGCTTACTATCAAAAACAAAAAATTCAAGACAAAATTATCTCTTCAATCTCCCTTACTAAACTTATCATTTTAAACAAGATCGATTATTTCAACTAGGTTTAAGATATCATAATTAAGGCTTCCTTAATTTTTAAGATCATCTTAATTTTCTTAAAAATAGATCAAAACTTAGTCTCTTGTTTCAAAAAGTTTTTTAAAGAAAAGGAAAAATCCTATACAAAAAGGAAGATTTCTAAGAATATCCTAAAAGAAGTGAAAAGGAAAGAAAATCTAAAAACTCTATGAAAGTAGACCTTCCCCACACTTATCTCATGCATTGTCTTCAATGCATCGTGAATGTGTGTACGCATAAAACAAATAGAGAGGGAAGGTAAAATCATCTCAAGGTGATGGTTCCGGTGGAAGTCTAATTGGTCCACGAAATGTGGCCCAATAAAAAAATGTGGTATCCGGAGGAACCAATCAGTGACCTCTTTAATATAACTCATTATCATGATGTGCACATGAATGATTTTTATAAGAAATTTTACCCCATCTAATTTTCAAATTTTAAAATAATTTGAGAGTCATTTTTATCAACACCTTTATCCCAAAATAGAGTATGAAAAGATAGAATGATTAATTTGGATTCAGAAAGTACAGGAACTATGATCAACTCAGGAAATTAACTGAAGTCAAGTGAAAGTTTAGGAGTTAAAATTTGTTCAGGAAGTGGGTCCAAATCAAAAAGTTGAAATTCAAGTCCACATTCATTTTCTCAAAACGGAATGTGACTTCCTAGTTGGTGATTCCAGTTCAAGAAAGACAGGTATGGGAACCAAAATTAACTCTAAAATGTTGCTAAATTTGGGTAACAAAACAGGAGTCAATATTGATTCACAAATTTGAATTGGATCACAAATTTGGGGATCAAAGTCACGTTCTTATCTGAGTTCAATTTCTCTGAAAGAAAAACTTGTCAATGTGACTCTCAGAGTTATGTATTGATCAAGTTTCAGATGCGAATCTTGAAAGATAGGTAATTCAATTTCCCGATGTATGGGCACAGGATTCAAAGTTGACTTAGGAAAATATTTGAAGTGAGGTAAAGATACTGGAGTCAACATTGAATCAAGAAGCAAAATTGAATTATCAATTTGAGGTTCAAGATCACAGTCATTCTCAAGAAAGGGATAACTTGCCAAAATGTCAATGTGGTTCTCAAAATTTTGATTTTGGTTAAGTTCAAATGGGTATGATGAAATTGAATCTTAGTTTTCAAAACAACATGATTCATGATCTAGATTAATAGAGTTAGAGATGTCTGGATTGGTCAAAGGTTGAGAAGAGCAAGTTTTCTCATTCTTATAAATGTTGACCAATTGACTCCGCTGTACTTCTAACCTATCGACAGACTGTGTAGAAGATTTTTAAAATTGTCATGAGGTCTCATGCAAGATTTCTATACACTTCTCTAGCTCAGATTTTTCTTCAAATGGTTGTTCTAGAAGAGGAGTGTAAGAATCTTAGTTTTGAAAATATTTTGGAATTAGGGAGTCTATCATTTTCTGAAATTGCCGCTCGGCCTCTTACATGACTTCTATATTCTTTTCTAACTCAGATTTTTCTTCTATAGGCTATTGTAAAAAAAGAGTATATGAAGCATGATATGGAAAAGATTGGGAGGATTGTGATTTGAGCTTGTTTTGTTGGGACTTAAGCATGACTTGTACGGTTTTCATACTCTTTTCTAATTCAGATTTTTCTTTAATTGGTTGTTCTAGAAAAGGAGTATGGGAAGTAAAATCGGGAAATGAATATTGTGAAAATTGTGAAAATTGTGGACAAGGTGGTTGAAAATTAGACCTGGGGGCATGAATCCCCGTCGACTCTGTGAAGAATTGAATTATTTTTGGAATATTGGTCATCAGATAAGAGGTATAGGTTATATTGAGTCGAATACATCCAATCCAGATTATTTGCTTGGTTCATATTTTTCAAAGCTGGATTGGAGCTATTCGATAATGAGGTTGATGTGAAGTATGAATTCAGATTTAGATTTAAAAAAAATTATTGTTGAGACCCATATTACAAACAAACACAAACAAAAAAAAGCAAACAACAAACAAAAAAGGAAGAAAAAAATAAGATTGACCTAGACCTAGATGACTCCTAACTGGGTGATTACCCAGGGGAGGTTGTTGTATGCATTCGACCACCAGCTAATCAGTTAGATAGGGACAAAATACAGTGGGAGGTATTTGTGCGTAAGCAACGGGCCTTAATTACGCCAAACCACGGCATCTTCGAGGCATAACCTCTTAATCCCCAACCTTATACACCAATTTTATAAGAGTATGATTCAAATAAGTTTCACCCTCGGTCAATCTCTTAATGAGTTTGAGATGTCCCTAGGGGCCAACGTCTATCAATTTTTATTATGGCTTGGATTGTGTGAGTGTGGAGGTGGCTTTTAGGCTAAAAAAGGGTAATGACTTTCCCACCTTATCTTATAATGGGTTATGCCCTTAATTTCAATTCGTGCAAGTGTGAAATGTAGACAAGAATAACACATAAAGTGAGTAAAACACCCACATGTTTGTCCTATTCTATATGCAATGCCATATGTACATCTCAGTCCAGATCACAACAACAGAGAAAAATACAGTATATTAGAAATGAAATTGACACATGCCTAGATGCAAATATCTAAACCGTTTTAAAGCATCCAAATATCGTATTTTAGTTCTTTAATTATTGTAGTGTGTAGGCAATGAAAGTAGAAAACAGATAGCAGAAATCACAAATATATACAATTTAGAAATAGCCTGCAAAATATAGAGCCAAGATCCCTAAAATGTGCCGCGTTTACGTGGCTTTTAAAGAGTTTTCGCGGCAATTATGTGAGCAACAGCTCCCTGCTTTCTTGAGCAGGGAGATTTAAGCAAACTTAGCTTTCTGTAATGTTCAGTTTCTGCATATATTACCCTGCTCCACCAAAACAGAAAAGAAAATGTAAACAAAAAATGTGAAATCAAAATCATTTCTGTCCCCGACAACGATGCTATTTTTGATCGATGCGGAAACTAGTACTTGAAAACGTGTGTTTTATGAAATCAATGAAATTATGTGTGTGCTAATGTTCCCTCGATACTTTTGTTATAGCATTGACTCAACAAGTCAAATCTACAGGGATGGAAGGCGATAGAAGCATTAACGGTCCTTATTTACGTCGTATGGTAACAAGTTCTTCTTTGTTAAAGAATAAGAAAAGAAAATAAAAGAAATTCAGAAGTGATAGATGGAGAAGGCGATGAAAACAACGGTGTGAAAAACAAATAAGAAGTAGTTGTGAATCGCTGGAAGCAAACAAGAAAATAGAAATAAGATAAAAGAAAATGGAATAAGAAGAGGTTTTGGAAAATGTTTTTAAAAACAAAATAAAAGAAATAGGAGATATAAACAACATGAAATAAAAATGGTATTTTTATGTTGAAGAAAAAGTTTGAAAATAAAATAAAAAGAGAAGAAGATTCATGACAACTAACTACTAAATGCTCCACTAATCATGCTAATCTCTTAGTGATAGTTGTCTCGCTTGGATCCTTGGCCATCACTAGTCCTTGGTTTCAAGAGATGATACAAAGTATAGTATATAAGATGGTTCTTTCACATTCAAACACATCCATTTCACATAACAAATTACAAGCTACTAATAGATCATCAAAATCAAGTAGAAGTGAGCATGAAATAAAAAAGACATTGCAAGTTAGCTTGTTAGTGTTTAGATGTCAGAATGTTAGAATGTTAGAATCCATCATTATGGACCAACAATGGCTCTTGCAAGAGTAAGGCCTAGTAGAGGTTATTAGATTCATGTGGATTATCAAGTAAGTGATTAGCTAGTTAGTGGTTAGTAGTTAGATTGCTATGAGAAGAAAAATAGTTAAGCATCATGTAGAAGATGGAGAAGATTACAATAGAGAATAAATGAGACACCTTTATATAAATTGTCACTCTCTAGCACAATATCCCTCTTTCTCTCCTCTGAATCTATCTCAGCCCTAATGCATGAATCTAAAACAAAATAAAAATACAAAAGAAAAGAAAAGAGAAGAAGAACACTACCGTAACCTACACTAAAATGAGAGAAAACCCTAATCTACAACTCTCTGAATCCCCATCTCAGGTCCTCTGCAGGGCTTTATATAGGCAAATGAAAACTCTAGAAGGCGAGACGAGGCCATGCGTCAAAAGTCGATGCGTGGCTCGCCAGGATGGCCGCGGAAACGCGACTTGACGTATGGCTTGGCCACAAAAATGCGGCAAAAGCCGCATTTTCGCGGCCATACCAGGAACTTAGGTCCCTGGTTTTGGCGAGCGTTCATGTCTCACTTCTAAGACCTTCAAGGTATCCTTGGATTTGGGTGTTTGGATCTGGGTTCTCGTCAAATTCGCGCCAATGTCTATATTTGATGTATCTTCTAAAAACTCTCTAGCTTGACCTCCAAGAAATTTGGATTTAATTACCCGAAAATGAGATTAATTAAGCTCTTTTTACCATTTTGCCCTTCTAATCTGATTGTCTGCAAAAGAGACCAAAATACGGGTGAGAAGCGTTATTTTCTTCATAAATCGGTAGGAAAATGTGATATAAAAATGCAGAATTGTAGACTAATCAACCATGTTTAGGGATGATGATAGGATCATATTTAGAAGGCCAAGTCTTGTATTTAGAATTGCCACACCAGGCGTCGGCCGACGGTTGCTTATACGGGATGGCCCATTCAGTTGCGGACTTATGCTCTTGAGCTCAACCTATATGGGAGACTGTGTCATTACTTTTACTAATATCTCGCCTTTACTGGGTCCCTGTATAGGACGCTTGAAGGTCATAAGGGAGAAGACGTCACCAGTAAGGTCTCGGATCCTCCCTTCACCAGTTTTGTTCAAAGAAATGATAATGACGAAGAACCCACACTCATTGGATGACTTCTGTTGGCAAAAATCTTCCATTAAGCGAAGGATTATGACCTTATGTAAGAGAATGCCTTTTGTGTCTAGTTGGTCTAGTGGAATCAGAATATCCACTGTATTTCGACCTTGATAAACGCCATTGTTCTCAAAAAAGAAAGAGTTGAAGTAGATCTACTGTTCTGGACTTAAAGTAACGAGTCACCTATTTTTGAAGTAAAGACTGAATTGTATAAGAGATGATCTTATTGTAACACCTTGTATCTTCTTTATGCTTATCATCAATTAATAAATTTTGCCTTTTCGATCAATGACTTGTATGGTGTCCTTTTTGCTATTTTCAAGTTTTCTATATGAGAAAAATCTTAGCATGTGTTTGCTTTCAAGTTCTTCATATGAGAAAAACTTTAGCATGTAAGTTCTTCGGAAAGAACTTAAAGAAAGATAAATTTTCACCAAGTAAAATTTCCGAAGGAATCAAAACCAAGACTAATCTTGAATATGATAGAATTAGTCTAGGAGAAAAAATTCACTGGGGATAAAAGAAGGGTAGGTCTAATAGTCTGTCTGTTCAGAGGTAACTAACTGGATGTGACAGGTTCAGAGTTATTAGACCCAAAAAATTTTCGTTCATTGGTGATAAACTAGACGCAACGACAAAGAATAGTGAGATTGGATACTCGTCAGTTCAGAGGTAATGAAGTGAACATAACCGATCGAGAATTATCAAATTCAGAATATTTGTTGTTTAGAGGTTATAGACTGGACATGACAACAAAGGAAAGTCCACGAGGGACTGAGGATGAAATTCGGATATTAATTGGTTTTGTGCCCTCTCCCGATTCTAGATGTACGTATCACCGTATCAATACAAGATATGGCATACAAAGTTAATTTGACCTCCCTGATAGTCAGATTGAAGCGATTTCAGTTTCAGATGTCATTTTCTAATATTTTAGATACATCAGAATTTTCTGTATTATTTTGAAAAATCTCCGAATTCGATATCGACCATACCGACAATCGGCTCTAAGATTTTTAATTTACAATTAAAATTTGATTTTGAGAATCTGCTTACACATTATTCTTTAAAATCATATTTCTCCTTTTAGGCATTTTTAGAGATTTTTTCTGAATTTATCAAAAATCCGGCCAAACCGGTGTCACCCAGTATCGGTGATACATTCCAGGATTTTTAATTTGTAAAACAAATAGAATTTCTAGAATTCAATTTCACATGCCACATTTTTATAATATTCTCTTTTTTACAGAATTTTTGGGGACCATTCTTAACTAGTCAAAATTTGACCCTATTAAAATAATATAAAAGTACATTTTATTATTTCTTTTTCTCTTTTTCCTTCTTCTCCACGCTTCCTCTTTCAGCGCCTTCCTCCACCACCTCCCATCTCTATTTCTCTGTCTCTCTCTCTCGCTCACTCTCTCTCCTAACCCTCTCTCTCCCCCACATCACTCCCCTTCCCTCTCTCTAGCTCCTATCTCTTTCTCCCTCAATCTCTCTGTTCCAGGGGCCAGCACCGTGGCCGGTTGCTGTCATCGCAGGCAGCCCAGCACGTCACCCCCTCAACCCCCAGGCCGTACCGCCGCGGCCAGCCTAGGCCGCGACCCCTCTCCTCCTTTTCCTCCTCTCCTTCTTTTTCTTCTTCTTCTTTTTCCTCTCTCTGTCAATCTATGTCTCTCTCTCTCATCTCTCTCTTCTCCATCACCGGCGGCCGGCTGGACCATCGCCGCAGGCCGCCTTCACCATGACCGTGGATGTCGGCGACTGCACGGCCCAGGCCGCGCCGCCCAAGGGCCTCTATCTCCTTCCCTGCTCTCTCTTCCCCTCTCGCCTCTCTCTCTCTCTCTCTCTCTCTTTCTACCTATTTGGATCCAAATCCAATAACACTACCCAATAAACCAGTTAACCCATTTATACTATAACCCAATAACCGTTCACTTATATTAATGGGTATGGGTTGTGGATCTAAACCCGACCCAATAAGCAACCCAAACCCGCTTCTAACCCAATAAAGGTAAAATTATAGAAAACCCCCTGTTAAATAACATTTTTACATTATTATTATAAATCTAACTTATTTACATTGTTTTAGTGTTCGGACGATATCTGGAACATCCGGAGTCCAATTGGGATGATTCTGAAACAGTTGCAATCGTGGAAGAAGAGCGACACTTCTATAATAGCTATGTGAGTTTTTTCTTTTATAAATTGTACTTTGTCATGTTTACTTAAATGAATTGTTTGTAAATAGTGATTATCGGTGAAATTGAAATTTATAAGATATAAATAGTAAATAACGATAATTATAATATAGGTGATTACTTAACATATGCAATATGATAATATTTAATTGTGGTTATTGATTTAATGTAAAATATAGATGAATTAGTTATACACTGATAATAAGTAACTATTGGATTATTGATAAAGCTATTAGTTAATGGTTATTGGATTATTAATAAATTAATAATTATTAAAAAGATTGTGAAGAGTTGAAAAGATAGACTTGTAGATAATTCCTTTATTGACAAGACTACAGATATCTTGATATTTAGACACCTATTCAAGTTACATATAATCACCATGCATGTATCACAAGATCACTGACACTGTCACTGTGACCAAACCACTGATACGTTAGACACTATGCAAGTATGTATTGTCATGATTGCGGACATTATGTTTGCATGTACCTGTATCATCGATACACGGACATCTTAATACACTGAACACTGTTATTTCATGTAGATACTTGTTATACTAAACACTATTATTCATGTATGTAGCACTATGGCACAAATATACTATCACACCGGACATTGTCATTTCATGTATATGTATCACTGTTACACAAATCTTATTATACAGGACAATATTATTTCATGTTCATGTACCACTAATACACATATACAATATTCCACTGAATACCGTCATTTCATATTCTTGTATTATCGCTACATGGATATCATGTACACAGTTACTTTATATTCTTATACCATTGTTACATAGAGTAACTGGTATATATGTGTTGGTTGTTTTTGTATTTTCGTTGTATGGACCACTATACATATCACATGGATTATTGCTACATGATATTCCTGTATTTCTGTTACATGATTGTTTCTCGTTACTGATATTGATACTCCTAATACAGGACATGGCTGTTGTTGATCTGCGATGTGTGGAAGTAAGTGTCACATGGATCTAAGCCACGGGGGCCACCTCTAGAATCTCACATCTCTTGTTCCCGTTTCCCGTTATCTTGTTTCATGCTATCAACAAAGCTCATGTTTTGTTATCGTGTTACATGTACCATGTACTGTACTTGTTCCTAATATATCGTATAGCTCTAATATAATAGATATAATATGGTGACGGGGGAGACTTGATGGTTGACTAGATCTAATCGGGTGGATGTCTGGATCCATTGTTAGTCCCACTGCAGGAGATGTGGTAGTGTTGGCTACCGTCAATTATAGCTCATTGAGCATTCTGTTTCTTCTCCCCTATTAGCAGAGGGCCCTGGCCTCAGCATGTCAGAGGTTCGTTTAGGGCTGTGATCCCGAGTATGCACGGGATACACCTACCCGATTAGAACTCTTTGACCATTCGGTTTTCAATTAACATAATAAAATAGTATAAACAATAGTGACATCGAGAATACTTATTATTTGGTCACTCTCTCGTTCGGATCATGGTACTTGTATGCCTTGTTCGGATGGGTTCGACCGGAGTGCGGGCTCTGATATGAACTACCAATGGTATAGGACATTGAAAGAGATTGATTAAAATATCAGGTGGTACTGATTATTATTATTATTGTATAGATAATATGACTTTCCCGATACATGTATATTACTGTTCACGTGTACTTGTTATTATTCCTGATATTTTATCCACTATCATGTCACTTGTACAACTTGTTACACTTCCTGAAACTTATCACACTTCATATGGTGGCACACTATTCTTATACATGTATATTCTACATTCCATATATTCTGTTTTATGTATACTCTGTAGACACTATCACTGCATAATCACATCATTGTAATATGATTATTCTGTATACTCATATCTGCATGTTCATATTCATTATGACACCATTATGTTACAGTTATTATTAACTTAAACAAAAAATATAAAGTAAGTAAAACTTGTTATATGTTACTTATGCATACTGATGTAATTAAGAACATGGAATGCTGTATCATATCACAGATATTGAGAAGAATATATAAACGGTATGATTCTCTTAACTGTAGTAACATAATTCCCCAAAGTGATTTACCTATTATTATTGGTAGTACAACCCAGACATATAGGTTGATAGTGGTTACATAAAACATGATACTATTGTGGTAATGACCAGATTATACATGCTAGTATTGGTGGTGTTAAAATATTATACTTGTATATTTCACCTGATTATTAGTATCATTATAATGTATCAATGGTATTTAAATAGGTATTATATATTATTATCGTGATTGTATTACTATAATATATATTACTGCTTCCTTCATTTTACCACTCACTAGGTCACTTTCTGACGACCCTGGGTTTGCGTGCCCAGGTTGGAGATCCGAGATATCGTAATATCGGACATTTCACGGGACTCACATAGGAAACTCGTCACCTATATTATTCAAAGTATCTTTATTATTTTGTCTTTATATCCATATTTATCCTTGTTTTCATATCTATTATGATCACTGACCCCTTTTGCAGGTATTCTTTTACTTATTTAATGTTGGAGCTATGGTGTATACTGTGTTTATTCCCTGTACAGAGGCTTAGTGTACGTACGTGAGGGTATACTCGCCCTGCGTATGTACATCACCATAGCGTTCCTGGACCCGGGGGATCGGGCGTTACAGGTTCAGAGGTGATGGACTGGACATAACCGATTGAGAAATACTCGAATCCAGAGTTTTACCATTTAGAGATGAAAAACTAGACATGACGGCAAAAAGAAAGATGAGACTTGGCTATCTGTTGGTTAAGAGGTGATGAAATGGACATAACCGATTGAGAAGCCACCAAGCTCGAAAATTTTATCATTCAGAGGTGATAAACTAGACACGACGACAAAGAAAAGGTGAACCTGGTTTTAGGGACCCGTCTATTCAGAGGTGATAAACTAGACGTGATAGACTAAGACACACTAAATTTCGTATCCGCTATCTGAGGTAGTCATATTAACTTAGCAGCTACCCCACTAGGGACTGCAAGGGTGAATTGAATCTGGGCACCCGTCGGTTCAGAGGTGATAGACTGGACATGACCAACTAAGAGATATCATGCTCGCAATTCGCTGTTCAGAGGTCGTCGTATTAACTTGACAGCAAAGAACTCCCGGCCCTGACAGGGGAAAGAAGAACAAGGTAGACTCGTCTGTTCAGAGGTGACAAACTGGATATAGTTTGAGTACCATAAAAAGGAAAGCGATATGAGCACTTGTCGGTTCAAAGGTAGTAAACTGGACATAATCGACTAAGAAACATCAGACTCAGAGCCCTGCCGTTCAGAGGTGGCAAACTGTACATAACGGCAGAAGAGCAGTTCTTACTGGACTGGAAGATAAGACTTGATTATCTGTCAGTTCAGAGGTAACATGAACATAACCGATTGAGAAGCCACCAAACTTAAAGTCTTGCCGTTCAGAGGTGATTGATTGGACGTGATGACAAAACGAGTATTCCACTGGGGAATGTGATTTGATACTTCATGGGGAGTTTAGTGTTTCCTTGAAAGAGTTTTGAAAGAAATTGTCAGAGGTATAATGTTAACTTGATAACCAACGAGTCTACTAGCGACTGAAAAGACTCCAAGGAAAATCTATTAAAAACTCGTTGGGGAGTTAAAAGGATACCATGCTTTAAAGATTTGTCAGGGGTGTAATGTTAACATGACAATCAAGCTAGGGGAGACTGGATGCAAATTCCTTGTTGAGAATTTCAGAAAAGGATTTTGTTTGAAATGATCGTGATAAATTCTCCATCTGGGGACTCATCAGAGTGACTTGTCAGAGGTTTGATGTTTAACTTGACAAGGGTTAGTGTGTTGTTAATGTAACAACAATTTGAGTGGGCCCACCATTCTATGAGGGAGACTGACAGGTGGAGTTCCAATCTGCTGGGGATATTAGCAGAATCCGCCAGAGATATTCAAAGGTTTTACTGTCAGAGGTTTAATGTTAACGTGACAGGCTTCATCTGTAGTTCATTTTGCTGAGAAGATGATTACAATCTGATGTGGTCCTACCATTTAATGGATGAGAATTGACAAGAAATTTTGGTGGAATACATCATTCTCTGTAAAATGTAAGAATATCGCTAGAGAATTCCGCCGGGGAATGGGAGATTGTGCTCCCAAAACTTGTTTAGGATTCAAATTGATCCTGCTGGAAAATAAGAGAATAATACTCCAAAAATGAAGAAAAAGTCAGAGGTGAAAACTTTAACATGATTTATTTGCTTTGTGGATCTACCATTCTATGGAAGGGAATTGGTAGAGGATTCTGGAGAAATCAAATGGGATCAGGCTCTTTAAAATTTTTGGCAAACCCTCAGCTATTAACAGATTTGGTGTGCCTTACAAATTACCGTTTGAGTTGGGTTAGCCATGCTATTCCTCTCAGCATGATAAGTTATCGAAAATTTTGTATTGGACTTAGAAGCCAATACTTTTCTCTAGCCTTATTCACTGAAGGCTTCGGATCGTGCCATTTGAAGTAGATCTTTTTGCATTCCACTGGTGACTTCTAAAATCTCGCAGGGGATTAAAGAGTATACTTCATAGGGAATTTATCGAATAAGTCAAAATTCCTAATGAAGTGTCACCTAATCGGGATTTTTGTTCTCAACTGGTCGTCAAGTCAAGATATGGAACATAAGTTCTATGGGAAATTTGTCGATTAAGTCAGAATTCCATGCAAAGCTTCACTTTATATTCATTGTGATTAAGGCTCTGGCTCGCAGTTGATCACCGAATCTAGATATGAATGTGAAAATAGTGAAAAGGTCCCACTGAGATGTGTCACAAACCTTCTTCAATGGACTCGGCTCGATCGAGGTCGTCGTGAGACCGAATCGTGATTTGCCAAGTGACAGAGGCAAAGAGATAATTGGAGGCATGCTTTCTCTTATATATTGAACAATCGCCCTCTTTTGGATCAGCAAGAAATGACCAGGAAGAAAAGCGCTCAACATCTCCGTTTAAGTACGCTTGACTTCGAAATAAGAAGAATGACAAGACTAGAAGTTTTTCCTTTGCATTCTTTTTGATGCTAACATTCTGTGTCATAACAGCTGGATGTCCAATATAATCCCAAGAGGAGCGGAGATGAAATTGATTCTGGTCGAGGATGAAGGATTTCTTATAGAAGAGACAGTCAAACAAGTCTGTCTTAATGGCCAGAGGTTTAATATTGACGTAGTCATGTACAATATTTTATTGATCAGAGGTATAATGTTAACGTGATTAGGGATAGTACTTTTCAAGAACTTGTCATTAATCAGCATCATGAGCATGTCGCAGTTTGGATTCGCTAGGTGGTATGCTCCGTTCGAGTAGATTGTCTCTACCATGAAGGGTCTCACCCATTTAGGTTGGAATTGCCCTTTGTTTTGTGTGTCATGACCATAGGCCGCGTGACACCTAAGACCAAATCTCTTGTCTAAAAGATTTTCTCCTTAACTTTTTTATTGAAGGCCTTCGAGATTCGAGCTTGGAACAACTCAATACACTATTGAGCTTGTAGCTGCTTCTCGTCTAGTGCTTCTAACTCTTGAAGACGCAAACGATCATTATCTCTTTTTGTCATCTTGGTCATCAGGGCAATGCGAAGTAATGATATTTGTATCTCTAAAGGTATGAATGCTTCACACCCGTAAACTAGAGAGAAAGGTGTATTACCCTAGGAGTTTGGACCGTTGTTCGGTAGGCCCAAAGACATTCAGTGAGCTTCTCATTTCAATCTTGTTTGCTTGAAGAGATGAACTAAGGAGTTTGATGATTGTCTTATTGAACGCCTCTGCTAACGCATTGGTGGCAGGGTTGTAAACAGTTGAAGCCACATTCTAATACGGTACTTGTTGCAGAACCGATAGAATAATTGGCTCGCAAATTGGGGACCATTGTCATAGATGATCCACCGGGGGACACCAAATCAGTGAATGACATGGTGTTTGATGAAATTTACCACATTGACAGTTTTAACTTCAGCGAGCGGTGCGGCTTTCGCCCATTAAGAGAAGTAATCGGTTATCGCCAGGATGAACCGATGACCTTTCGCCAATGGAGGACTAATTGACTTACAATGTCAATTCCCCATGCTTCAAATGGTCATGAAGCAACTGTGGGGTGAAGTAGCTCCGGGGTTGGTGTATGAAATCCACGTGAATTTGACATGCCTTATACCTTCTTGCATATTCAACTGCGTCAGCGATCATAGTTGGCCAATAATAGCCGAGTCGGTGCAGTCGGTCATTGAGCTTTGGGCCTGGTTGGTGAGCTCCACATATGCCATCGTGTGCCTCTTTACAACATCTTTACCACTGCATCATAGTAGAATCGAGTAGATCTTCATCGAACAGAAGCCACTTCCTTGGGATCATCGGGCAGTATGCCATGCAAAGCATAGTCGATGATCGGGAATCGCCAATCTCTTGGTTCAAAATTGGTCGAGGTTGTATGAACTTTTCTAACCTCTAAACCGTACTTCCGACAGAATAGATGACGAGTAGCCACTATAAGGTGATAACTGGTGTCTATTGGCAAGGCTAATGTAGCTGTGAGCGCAGCTAAAGTATATGCTTTTGTATTCAAGAGGCGATACACATGGCTAATATAGAAGCCGTTAAATGAGTCGGCTAACTTGATAGCTGCATGATGGTAAGGTCTCAGGTCTTCATGACGAACCTCATGCTCTCCTTTCACTTGGTTGATAATCAATTTGGAGTCACTATAAGCTTCAAGGTATCGTACCCCCATTCGTTGAGCGAGCTGGAGGCCAATGATCAAAGCATTGTACTCTGCTACATTATTAAAGTAGGGCTCTGTTAATGAGAACGCATGAGAAAGAACGTGATTCTCTGGCGAGACAAATACTACCACCACTGGAGCAATGATCTTTCTTGTAGGGCATGTTCTTGATGCACCATCAAAGAACATCTGCCATACATCATCTTTTGAAGTCATATTGTCTTCGATGACCTCGTCTGGAATGTTCGTGTGTAGTTTCGACATTTCTAAAACTGGATGTGCTGCCAGAAAGTCTGCGAGAGCTTGACCTTTGATCGCCTTTTGGGGGGCAAAAGTCATGTCATATTGGGATAGCAAAATGACCCAATTAGCCAGTTTAGAGTTCAAGAACCCTGGTTTCATCATGAGAATGCGCGGGGGATTGATTCTTGAAATGACATATATGGTTTGGCCAATCAAATAATATCGTGTCTTCTGAACAGCAAAGACGACAGCTAGACACTCCTTCTCAACGGTTACATCGAAATTCAGCCCCAATCAGAGTCATGCTCAAGTAGTAGATAGCCTATTCATAGCCTTCATCGTTTTTCTGTGCAAGAAGAGAGCCCAGAGAGTGGTCCATAACTTATACATAGAGCAGGAATGATTTTCCCAAAACAGGAGCCACCAGGAACAAAGAATTGGTAAGATATTCTTTGATATCTTCGAAAGCCTTTTGACAAGCTTCATCCCATACAAAAGAGACGCCTTTTTTCATTAACCGTGTAAACGATTGACAACGGCCCGAGAGATTTGCGATGAATCTTCGTATATAGACAAGTCTGCCTTGTAAATCTCTAAGCTCTTTGAGGGTCTTCGAGGGTTGCATGCCTTAAATTGCCTCAACTTTATCAGGGTCAAGATGAATTCCTTTGGATGTAACTATAATCCAAGGAACTTGCCACTCGACACTCCCAAGAATGATTTGGTCAGGTTCATCTTCAGTTGGTAAGCCTACATGATGTTGGACACTGTTCTCAGGTCATCGAGATGATTGCTTTTGTTGCGACTCTTGACTGCGATGTCGTCAACTTAGCATTCTACCATTTTTCATAGATGGTCACGGAAAATTATGTTCATGACGCGTTAATACGTTACCCCGGTGTTCTTCAATCTGAACGGCATTACTGTGTAACACCTCAATGGCGTTCTGAATGACATGTGCTTCTCATCATACAGATGCATTTTAATCTGATTGTGCCCTGAAGGATATTGGCATATACAAAATACAATAATCCTAACTTTTCCAAAACATGTGGTTGACAAATTTTTTTATTTCATGTGAGCATGAGCACATTTTATTTTTCTCAAAATATAGTGAATAATGCAAGCCCTTTTACATATTTGGAACACTAAACCCTTCTTGATTGGTTACTATCAAATTAGTAGTATAGTTAAATAATGGCTTCCAAACACTTGTTGTACAAAATATGTGTTAAACTTAAAATTATCCATTTATCTAATTGAAAAAGAAATAATCTTTTATAGTTTTAAAGATTATGTTAATAAAATATATAAATAGAATAAGAGAGACTCTTAACTTAGGTCTTGCCTCAATTAACATTATGAAATCTGTTTCTTTCTTCTTCTTTTTTTGAGAATAGATATAATTTACTGCAAATAGACTTTAAACTTGTATCATTTGTGCATTGCAAGCAATAGGCTATACTTGCTACACTAATATATTACAAGAACACTTTACATATTGTGTCCTTTTACATTAGAAAAATGGACATATCAATAATGAACGTTGAAGACGCATATATCACCAATGGATATGGGGTTGTATACTTTGTTAAAGTTTGATATTACTCATGTTTGATATCACTTAAAAGATCCTTGCATGGCTTACTTTAAATTTGTTGGCGCGTTTCATTGGGTTTTAATTAAAGTTGCTCAAACAAAATGTGTTAGTCTTGTGGGCTTCTATTCTAAATGAGGCATTGATGAAAACTCATTCAAAAATATAGCAACCAACAATTTTAAACTGCTAGGATGGTTATATATGATCGAAATAGTAGCTCTGAGCCTCAAACATTAATAGTTAGACTGTGATAAGAGTCCCATAACTAATGAGTTAGTATCCAACACAAATTTAGTGCCTTTGATGACTAACAATGAGAGTTGAAGGTATTTCTAAGGCTAAAATAAAATTTTCTTTGTTCAAATCAATTGTACATTTTGTTGGCCCAATGATATAATCACTCATGTTTCGATGATTCATAACTCATGTAGTTAAAAAATCAATGATCTTGAAGTATTTACAAAATCTACATATTATTCAAGGCCAAAGCTTAGAGCTCAACTTCAACAAATGTATCTTGAAATATCTCAATTTAAAGAATGAAGCTTAAGAGTTCAAATTTAAGTCAAGAACTCAACAAGAAGACTTTATATCACTTGAAAGAAATTCATTTTTGTAAGTTAGAATTTTGTTAAAGCTTTAAATTATAGAATTTGTAAGCTCAAGTCTTAATATGAATGCATACATGTTTTAATTTATGGTTTGATGGATATATATATATATATATATATATATATATATATATATATATATATATATATATATATATATATATATATATATATATATATAATAAAATGAATTTGAAGTATTGTTTCTCAAAAAAAAAAAAAAAGCAAAAGTTGATTTTAATAGATATTAAATATCAAAAATAAGTTTATTTATTTGAAATATATTTTGGATTTATTCCATACATATTAGCACTTAAAATATCTTTAAAAAAATTTTTTTATATAATTTATAAGTTAAAATTGGCTTAAATAAAGTTCTGAAAGTACCTTAAAAATTCTATGATTTTTGACAGTTATATACAGAACTTCTGAAAACAGATACTCAGCGTGCACAACACTGATTTTGAGCCGAAGCATTTTCGATAGTCCTTGAACAAGTTTTCCAGAGGATTTTACAAAAAGTTAGATTGTTGCAAAACAGTCTCATTTTTGATAGTTTTCCTTTTGTTTTTCTTAAACTTTCAGAAACCATTTTCAATAGCTTATAAAAGTATTTTCAACAGTTTTTCCAAGAGAGTTGTGTTAGTTGCAAAAGTGGCTCATTTTTGACAGTTCATTCTTTGAAAATTGACCACTTTCAACACTGACTTTACGGGCCTTTTATTGTGTAGTCTGCTGGGGCTGTTTACATTGATAGTGGCTTGAATCATGAGATCCATTGGAAGATACCGTACCAGTTCTTTATGTTTTTTTTTTTTTTTTTGCCTTTTCTTGTTTCTTTCCTAAACTGAATCCATTATATTTTTATTTTAAAGACAAACTAAATAACCTGAGTCTAAGAAACTAGGGTTTTCAAACAGATGTTTAAGAAACTAGAGCCATGATATTATTATTTTTGTTTTAAGTCAAACTAAACCATGGATTGCACTCGAGTTTAAGAAACTCTGTTTGAGAAACTAGTTTTATAATTTATTAATTATTTTCAGAGTCCTCAAACAATGACTTTGGTTGAAACTCATATTTTGATTGGAAAACCAGAGAAATGATATATTGCCCTTATCTTATGTCTTAGGTAACCCTCTTACTAGTGATACTTGATCAGATAACCTCCTAACTAGTTTAAGAGAGCCATGTGAAAAAAAGTAAATAGGAGAGGACTACTCGTGGAATTAATATTAGTATCTGATAGTTATCTATAGAATCTAATAGAATAAGCAGATTGTATGTGGTCTCTAACCAAAGAGAGAGATTTGCTACAGAACCTTTACACTACAAGCGTTTTATGTTATTTAGTCTTTTTTAAGAAGGAAAAAAAAGAGGAACTTTAGGTTATAACTTGTAAGTTTCTAACAAATATACAGAGTGCATATTGGTCTCTAATAAATTAGTACCCCACATTGTAAAGCTCACTTTGAATTGGATCTCCCAAGTTAGCAGTCACTTCACGAATAGAAAATATTTCATTGAAGTTGACCCCAACCACCCTTTTTTTAGTCATCATGTGAGGTTATCTCCTTTAAAATGATAGAATGAATTGTAGACTGTCATTAGTTTTCTTCTTCTTCTTTTTTGCCCCCTCCACAAACCATAACAAAACTTGAACCTAAGATACTCACATCCACTTCCACTCTTTTACTAGTAAAGTCTGGCGAAATAGTAGTTGATCATCAAAAAATATTCGTTGAGACTCTTATATTTTCAAGTAAGCATCAAATTCTGAAGGACCAATATTCAAATATGGATTTGTTGGGAAATAATAATTTAAATTAGATATTTGTTCAAGAGCTAAAACATAAAGTAATATACAGTTCTTTGACCTAATGAGGATGCTTGCTTATTTGAAACACAGGTGTGAGGAATTCTGGAGGCTCCATCATCACATCAGAAACTCTAAAAGAACAGCCTGTGACAAATCTCTACGAGCTAAGGCATGGGAGGTCAGTGCAGTTCAGGAATTTTAACTAGGTGTCTACAAACACCGTGAAGGTTTTTGCAGATCAGAAGCTCATCGGGGGCGGCTCTTCGGAGCACAGGCAAATAGCAAAGCTCAATGCTGCATGATACGCACTGCAGCATTAGTCTAATGAACCAAAACAAATTGCGAAGATCAACACTGACACCTCTGAATCCGACAACACCGACACTGAGGAATTGAAGAAAGGAGCAAAGTCGAGGTTAAACGAACTGTGCCACAAACGCCACTGGCAAATGTCAGTGTACAATGTCGTGAAAGAACTAGGGCCTGCTCATCTTAGGTGATTCACATGTATGGTTGAAGTTCAGACTTCGGTGAACAAAGTTGCCACAGTTGCAATTGGTGGTGAAGAGAAGCCAACAGCCAAAGAGGCCGAGAATGAAGCAGCTTACGAGATGCTACGTGTATTATTGGCTAGAAGGCGGATGGATTCTTGAACTCATGTACATGTTGGAAATTCTATCCCTATTTTTTTAAAATTAAAACTTACAGTAATTAAAATTTAACACAAATCAAATTAAATGTGTATTAATTACTAAATATGTAACAAAATTAAAATAAAGAGCAACACACTGCCCTAAAAGATAAATGGTCGGCCCTCTTGTCCGGACGTCGAATTTTCCCGATCAACTACCAGTAAAAAAAACTCCTCCGGTATTACCAGCACCTGAGCTCGGACGCTAGCACTACACCTCTGCTCAGATTTACAATGGTTGCTCAAAAAATAAAGAATTGAGAAGAAAATTTAATTTAGGCTGAAGCCCTTCTCACGTAAAGTAAGCCTCAAAAGAAATTTCAGAGAGAGAAGAAAAAATGAGAACTATGTGTTGAGAACTGAGATAGGATTATATTTATAGCCTTAGAACTGTCAGTTGCTGTAACACTTCATTGGGAAATCCGCAGTTGAGAGATGTGTTCAACCGACTTGGATCCCGAGACTTGGTTTATATTTGACTTCGTCAAAATAACTGAAAAGAAAGCTTTTTTCTTTGATTATGAAGTCAAAATTCCAACAAAAATTGTTGGAAATTTTATTCCTATTTTCTTTTAAATTAAACATACAATAATTAAAACTTAGCATAAATCAAATTAAATGTGTATCAATTACTAAACATGCAACAAAATTAAAATAAAGAATAAAATCTCTGGCCTAGGAGATGTAGACGTGCGACACACTGCCCTAAAAGACAAATGGTCGGTCCTCTCGTCCGAATGTCGAATTGGCCCCATTAACTAGCAGTAAAACCTCCTCTGAAATCACCAGCACATGGGCTCGAACGTTAGCATTAGCCCTATCTCAGATTCAGAATGATTGCCCAAAAAAATAAAAAAAGAGAGAAGAAATTTAATTTAGCCTGAAACCCTTCTCACGAAGAATAGGCCTCAAAAGAAATTTCAAAAGGAAAAAAGAGATAAAATGAGAGCCGTGAAAACTGAGCTATGGTTCTATTTATAGTCTTAAAACTCTCAGTTGTTGTAACAACTTCATCAGAAAATCTGAACAGTTGAGAGACGTGTTTAACCGAATTGAATCCCAAGACTTGGTCTATATTTGACTTGATCAAAATAACTGAAAAGAAAACTACTCTTTAATCATGAAGTCAAAATTCCAACAGTACAAGCACTAATCTTTTTGCACCATCAAAAACTCGACTGTGCAATAAAATTCTCTTTCTGGTTGTAATTTGGCATCAAATTAGACACTTGAATGACAGTTAAATTGCCAAAACGATAGACTTCAAGCAATCGTAACGATCGCTCTGGTCTGTTTGGTTGTCGTAACTGGCCGTAATTCGTAGTTGTAATTGGTAAAGTCTTTTACAATTGTAAATGAGTTACATGTATGTAAATTTTACGGTGTTTGGTTGGTAATATAAAATTGTAAAGTGAGAAAGTGTATTGTACTTTACGGTGTTTGCTTGTCGTAATGTATAAGTCGTAAGTGAAAAAATTGACCACAAAATTAACTATTTGGTGATTTTAAAAGTTTTAATACTACAAATAAATATTAAAAAAGTTAAATATTAAATTTTTTAATATTAATATAAAAAAATATTACAAATTTGTATGACCACAAAATTAACTGTAACTGAACTGTAAGTGAGTGGTAACTGGGTTGTAAGTGATTGCTAGTTGAGTTACGTAAGTCTTTTATGAACTACGGTCCAAACAAACGCCGTAGTTGTAACTGGGTAGTAAGTCATTTACGAATTACGGAGTTTTACGCGAAACAAACGGCCCTAATGTCTTCGTGTCCTGACTTCTTCACGAATTCAGATAATAAAATGAAATCAAGAGGAACCTCCGAGTTTCAATCCAAGCGCTGAACGCACAACAAACGCCAACTCACAGCTTTCAAGTTCCATCTCATTCTCCTTTTTACCTCCGCAGAAACTGTATCTGACAGCTATTGGATCTTCTTAAATTCTCACAAATCATCAAGGAAAAAGAGAACAAACTGGATTCTGAGTAAAGATTTCAGTAAGTTGTGTTGTCTGTTCATCAAAAGCTATTTACATATATCACTTACAAGGCTTCAAATGGGGGGCCTTTCACAGGCTCAGACGTTGATGCTTGTCTTTGATGATGATACACACACATTATAGGATATAGGCAAAGGATCAAAACTCAAAACCGCTGTTCAACTGAAGAGAGAAAAATGGCCTGCCCATATTGCCAAGAGGACATTCCACTCTAATGACTGCCCCGAGTTTCCAACATGCCCATTCCATTTGGATCTCCCGAGCTGCAAAAAGCGAAACCAGATATTAAAATCCCATCCCGAGATCAAATTAAATATTTTGTAACTTTTGAGGAAAAGAAAGGGCAAAAAACAAAATGTTTGCAACAGGACTCACAGAGAGGGAGGCATATGCAGAAGGATGCTGATGCTGGTGCAAGAACAACCATATATTAGATTGAGCTCCTCCTTGACCGAATGAATGAGCTCTGCTCGCATGCCAGGATTACTTCCTCCAAAAGTGGGGCATACACTGCACAACAGAAAGAATAAGATTATAAGTAAAACAGTGTCGGTAATTCAATATATGTTAAAAGAGGAACTGTTTAGAGTTAAGGAAAGATGCGACAAATAATCAGCAATGCAGGCATAAGATACGTGATATGTACCAATATGACCTTTCTTGCCTCGATGTTTCTAAAGCACCGGCATGCAAAGCACAATAATAAGGAACAGTGAGAGATGCTCTTCTTTGGTGTTATCCCGTGTACCTTATTTACATGATTCGAGCTTTAAGAATTTGAAATCTCTATCGTTTTTTATCTAAAAGAAACAAGAACTCCACTTAACACTTAATTGAATTTCAATTTCAATCTACTTTCGTATCTACAGACTTGCTTCTCTCTTCGTAGTCCCGCCATATTTTTGGTTTTCCTATTACAATACATCTAATGCCGAGACTCCATGTACCTAGTATGATATGTTTTAGAGGTAAGCTATTACTGAAAAATATTTGTAGTTACTATGATCTTTGAGACACTCCAGAATTTCTTTATAGTTTAAATGACATAAATTGTTTGATGATGCTGTTATTAAACTTTCCTAGTAAGTGCACTGTTTTAAGATTCAACATAGAATCACCATTCAATGATTATATATATATATATATATATATATATATATATATATATATATATATATATATAGTAAAAGGTTCATATCAAACTATGTTAGTTTAGGTTGTATTATCATGTGACATTTAATACGCTTTTTCCTATGAGATTGTAAATTTGTCTAGGTACTTACTTTAATAATTGTATAAATTAAAGAGAGTAACTTGGAGCATTAGGTTGAAGAATATTTTGCAGGTTTTGAGGAAATTTCTTCCCCATAGAGGAGACGACGGGTTATCCACAAGGACGAGCTGGAGGAAGGACGAGTTGCCAGCGCTGCTGGAGAAGAGCCAAACCATAACCTTGTGGTGAAAGAGGCACATAAAAATACTGGTAAAGGAAACTGCAGAAAAGGCAGAAAATAAATGAAGAAGCCAATGACAGCGAGAATTATTATTATTATTGGTCAAATAATGATGCTTTGAACCATTTAAATGTGTAACAACCAAAGCATTATAGTCCATTGTAATATAGGTTAGAATGCTAGATTCCATGTTAGATAAAATGGCTCCTCTTTTGTGGAGCAAAACAAAAAGATACTTAAGTAACATATATCTCATTTTTTTTTTCAATGACCTATCCATATTGGTAAATAATAGAATGTTGTCACATATGGCAGATCATGAACCACCACCGGATGAATTACTTTGTTTGCAGTGCCTAGAGGAAATGAGATTATTTGGAGCACAAATCAATATTTTGCTTACCTTAATTGGACGGTTGGTCGCACCATTAGACCAGACCTCTTCCAAGCCATAGCATGTGCAATTCCAAGGGAGAAAGACTTATCAGGCCATTGCACCATCGGTGTAACACATGTGCCCCGCTTATTCTACATGAGAGATAAGATAAATATTTAAACCTACATGAAAAGCATGGACAATGGAAGGGTGTACACACAATACTCAGGAAAAGATCACAGGACAATTGTTCCATGTAAAATCTTCATGTTATGACATGGTTTTCATTGTTCAAGGAAAGATCTCAGTAAATTGACTTGACAGGTATCGTACAGAAACTTTTCTCGCTAACCTTATACGAGAAGCTAAATTTTGTTTCTCCAGGATATCGACCCTGAGCTTGAAGAAGGCCACCACAAACAGGAAGGAAGGCACTCGTTGTCAGCCCTTCACCAGCCAAATATGTAAGCTGTCCGTTTGGGAACTGTAGATCCATGAATGACTGAGGAGAAAACAAAAATCAGGTTGCTCAGCTTCAAAATGAGAAACACATGTTCATTTTCCGTAGGAATTTTAAATACTTCATACAGAAGAAAAGTTTAGAAAGAAAAAAACAGATGCAATTATCCAGAGTAGAGAGAACTGTGGGTTTGTTTCATGCATGCTTGGTATTTCTTGCTTCTGATATATTGCAATGAATATAGATTTGCAAGTATACCAGCACAATACCCGCGGATAGGTGTTTTTTTTTTTTTTGTTTTTTTTTTTTTTTTTTTTTGTTTTTGTTTGTTTTTTTTTTTTGGGGGTGGGGGGGGGGGGGGGGGGGGGGTTAACTCTTCAAGTTCTGTTGGTAACAGTAACTTCAATACCTCCTGATTTCCTGATTCAGACCATCTTTTTACTCATAGTTACACAGGCAAAAAAAATTTAATTGCTTTTTTAGAGAATAAAACAAGGAGTTAAGGGCATATAACATAGAACTATTCGTGATTGAAAAAGGTGTTTAAATCTATAATATTAACAGAATAACAGATGTGTGAGGACAATTTCAAGACTCCACCAGTCAATTTAGTGTCTCCCGAAGCATTTTCGCATCTCAATGCATGAAAAAGATCAAGGCCTCAGTTTTATCTTTTTTCATGAACTCTAGAGAATCAGAAAGATCTTTTTGGTGTTGTCGATACTCGATAGGAGGTTGTTGGTGTAATTAACTCTTCATGTTCTGTTGATAAACTAAATTTCAAGCTCGACTTTTTGTTTCAGACCATCTAACTTATCTCATAGTTATGCAAGAAAAAAAAAAATAAAATATTTTTTTTAAATATAGATGCAAGAATCATGGCTAACAGACTTATTTATGATAGAATAATAAGTTTTCAATTTATAATATTAACAAAATAACATAAATGTAAGGATATTTCAAGACTCTCCAACAGTAAATATAGTGTCTCAGGGGTAACATTTTCGCAGCTCAATGCATGAAAAAGATCAAGGCATCAGTTTTACTTTTCCAGAACTCTAGAGAATCAGAAAGATTCTTTTTCGTGTTGTGGATAGCAGGTTGTTGGTGTGATTAACTCTTCATGTTCTGTTGATAAAAGTAAATTCCCTGCCTCATAATCTTTTGCTTCAGACCATCCATTGTAATCATAGTTATGCAAGAAAAGAAAATAAATACATTGACTTTTTAAAAATAAATGCAAGAAGTCAAGGGCATATAACATAAGACTTATTTTCGATCGAAAAATGAGTTTTCAATTTAAGTATTAATAGATATAAGAGATACCTAAGAACAATTTCAAGACTCTCCACCAGTCAATTTAGTGTCTCATAATGGAGATAAATTTTTTGCAGCTCAATGCAGGAAAAATATCGAGACATCAGTTGTATCTTTTCATGAACTTTAGAGAATCAGAAAGATAAAAATACTATCAACTAGTTAGCAAACCGGTAGTGGTTTAGGTTAAAGATTTATACGCAATGAAGAATGAATCTCTCAATTGACTCTCAAGCAACTCCGGGAAATCCAGGTAGTAAATAGTTTAACAGAGTAGACCTTACTTCAAGATGAGTGCTAGGGTAGAAACTCAGTCAGGGTTTAACTGGACAGTGAACATACAGGGATCAGATTGCTTCCAGTAGACAAACTGGGTAGCAATAGAATCATAATCAGAACCTGCAGTTTCCACAAGAATTGCCTTAACCACTAAAAACATCGCGATTACATTTAGTGTACTTCTATGGAGCACAAAAGGGTAAAAATTCTGAATTACCAATAACAACACATAAACTAGATTTAGATGCCCTAAAAGAGAGCATTCCTTGAAAGTTCGTTTAAGGTGGCACGTCAGAGCTATGGTTCCAAGAAAACCTTTCTGTATTGCCTTTCAAGTGTAACAATCATGAAAACCTAAGTAGATAAAAAAAATGATAACAAGGTTTCTTTTTTTTTTTTAATCTATCTCAAGGGTGTAGCTATCTTCCCATAAAACCAGAAATGCTTACATGACTACAGAAATATTTGACAATATGAAGCATTGCAAGCTTACTACATAAATCTTGTACGGGTTTTGGCAGTCAAAACAATATGCAAAGACGGTAATTCTATATTAATAGCAAGTTTCTACTATTTCTTTTACTAGAGAAAGCTTCAAGCATTTAAAACCTAAAGCATATAATACAGATACAGAGACACAAGTCTTCAGGTTATAAAAGAATTTTCAGGTGTCAATGAAAGTTTAATGTAGATCAAAATGTTCAGACAAATGACTAATAAATACAGGAACTTACACAAGCAAGTGGATTGAGGCAGATCATTGACATCAGGAGCCATCTTCTATGTTTCGACCACAAAGCCGGACAGAGGGAATGCAGTCCATTCTGCAAATCAAGGATGACTTCAGAATGCAACAGGACAATGCAAGGTGCAGACAAAAGGCAACTGCCAGTAAGTGTAAACACCAAGTGTGTGAGCTTTGCCAGGCTTTATGCTAAATATGTAGAAATAACTAATTTAGACCTTACACCCTTCAAATTCTGTCAACTAGTTTCCATACTCTGTTACAAGCATGTGCTGTCTTCTATCTCCATTTCGGTTAAACTAAATAAGTATAAGCATAAAACACTTTTTTTTAAAAAAAAAGATTTTGATGGGTCGAAGATCAGCACAATTCCCTTGTTAAATCTACTCACTGCTTTTACGCAAATAAAAGGAAATTTGTGGAATGCCATCGTCAGCATAACTAAGATGACATAAAAGAAAATTAAAGTTCAACCATCAAACTAAGATATAGCTTTTGCTGGATGTATAAAGAGATGAGAAGGGGAAAGCAAAAACACAAATAAAAGCAAGGAAAAACATACTCAATAAAGGGCAATGCTTAAATACTAAAAATAGCTCTTCTTCTGAAGCTGACAATGTTATTTTTTATCACAGATTTAAAAATACATAGTGTGAGCAAACAAGTCATGACGGTGTATCAGCACTTAAAGCAGTCAGCACCTACACTAGCATATCACATAAAACCAGGATACTTTTAAATAAGAATAGCTTCATTTGATCCAAGTAATTTCCACACCATCGTAACCATGCCACATAAAACATGCTTTTCAGTAATTATTAAGACATACCAAGCTACAAGCTGGGATATACGAAATTACTGAGATGATTAATCATTCAACAATAGAAGGACTCTGGCTAAAACTTGTAGCAAACAGCTGCATCAAATTCTTTACAGTGAATATTTACTTAATGAAAACATGTTACTCAAAGCAAGCACTCAAATCAATCGAAGCCACATAAAACATACTTTTCAGAAATTATTAAGACATACCAAGCTACAAGCTAGAATATACGAAAATTACTGATATGATTAATCATTCAGCCACAGAAGGACTCTGGCTAAAACTTATAGTAAACAGCTGCATCAAATTCCTTACTGTGAATATTTAGTTAATGAAAACATGTTACTCAAAGAAAGCACTCAAATCAATAGAAGCACTCAAGCTTTCAACCATGAAACTATATTTGGGAACTGCATTTATTCTATTACCCATGAATCAGAAAATAACTACCAACAATGGATATGTCAAGGACCAAAGATAACTTTGAGCAATAAAATATATTTGAAATTAATGTAAAGATCTAGATATTTTGCTAATTTGACATGATAAGTAAAGGAAATTAATTAGAAGTAGCGTTCAGGGACAAACTCGAGTAAGAAGTACAAGACCATGGAATTCACCATGGAACTGAAATCTTATAGACAGCACACGATAAACTAGCATATGTGGCTCCCTAACTTAAGCATGACCAGGGGTCCAATTAAGTCCCACCAACTGCACTACTCAGAATCTCAGAAACATCCAAATTTGCCTTCGTAGCCATGAATAAAAGTTGTGATCTAGATTCAGGACAATGAATAAAAAGCAGAAGTTAACATAGTTCTAAAAATATGCTTGTATATATTCAACCAGAAAATTAAATTTTGGAATGATTTACTTGTGAGTGATTGAATTGACAGTTCCATGGACAAAACCAAACTTAAAATTCAGAACAAAGCCTGCGATTGCTCAACAAGTAGAGAAGCAACATGCCATATGCTAAACCAAAATGTAGTCAGAGAAGTAACAAAGCCAAGCAGTATGAAAACTGAGAAACTCAATTATTTAGGAGTTGTTGATACCATCAACTTACTAATAGATTTTTCCAAAATTCACTTCAAAAGAATGTTCGTCTATTTTTATGAATTCTCGGGTGGTAAAGGATTGAGGTGGCGAGGGAAAATCCTAGTTCTAAGTCCTGATGTACAGAGGAAAAGAAAAGGATTCTACTTCGAGTTACTTAAAATGGAGCATCAAATGGATGGATTTACCTTTCGATCGTAACCGTACCAAAGCAAGTGTTGCTTTGATAGATGAACTGGCAAAAGAAGAGTTGTATCCCGAACAAAGAGTACAGGTCCAAGCTGAACAAGAAAAAGAGGTGTGTTCTCGTTTCCTGAAGTTGAACTGCCATTTGATGTCTCTAATCTCCAAAAATCTCCCCTTGCAGCTAAAGAACTTTCAGTGCCTCGCATTCTACTATCATATGTTGTTGTTATGTTGATGCTCCCCTGCATTTTAAAAAATATATGAAAGGCTAAACTAAAATACATAATTCGCAAAATATTGATGTCGTGTACAAAAAATGGTGCATAAACGTAATACATAAATTAATTTTGTATCTAATGCTTGTGATAGTTTACACATTGCAAGTTACTGGCAGAATTTAACATTAAAGAATAAAAATAGATCAGCATACAATTGACTACAACAAATAATAGCAAGAATGCAACCAATCCTGCAATTATACAGAGCCCAAGCAATGATTCGGTGGCATCGGTGCCTAAATATAATTCATATCATCATGAAAGGGGCATAAAAACTAGAGTTTTAGCACAATGCATCGTTGGAGAAGAAACCAAATCTGCCTTAAAGGCGACACAGAACATGTAAAGTTTGGAATACCCACTTCCACTCTGAAAGTAAAAGGTTGATGCAAAGAAAGTTTTAATCATGATAATTAATAAACAGGATATGGAAGTTTTTGATCTGCCTTCGTTAAAAATTTTCCCCTCCGATTATATCTCATCTGTCACGCTTCCTGTGAAGCAGCAAATGTTCTGTTTGCTCAAGAAAAACAAGAAAAATTATATCCATAAAAGTACCCAATGAGTTTCCGCATATGATGTCATGCTGAGATGCAACTACATATCAAGGCTGCTAGCATCTTAAAGTATTTTGAACTGTGAGGGAGGTTAGCCGAGCAAAAGCAGAGGCAACAAATCCTAATTTTGAGCTGCGGTGGCTCTCTAAATCCACCCGCGAGTGTTGAGTCACAGAGGGCCAAGTATGCAAGACAATAAACATCACTTGGTGATATTACTGATAAAAGAACGTCTCCCATTGACTTTTCAAAATCATCAAATATAACCAGGACCCAAAAATAAAAAGTATCAGTGAAGCTCAAGGTAAAATGTTCCATGTGGCCTTTCAATTATGAAAATATCAATAACCGATTGCACCAAAAAAATCTTCCTCTTCCTCTAGTATAGTAGAATCCCATACCATCAAATCAAAGTTCATGGTTTGAGCATTTATCCTGTACTGCTAGAGCTCATCCAGCTACAATTCTGTTGCTCCTAGCTAGGGAACTCATCAGTCCATTTGCAGGCCATCCCAAACGATCCCCCTCGCGTTATTCTCAACGAGGCTACCTCTGTCTTCTTAAAAATACTCTCAACTCTTATCCTATATTTTAGCGTGTGTCCATCCATCCATCTCGATTCTCAGTAATCTCCTTTCAGCTCAGTTCAACTTTGTACATGTTATTTCATAATGCCCAACATAGTGTTTGATAGAACACAAGAAACACTTATTTACTTCCAAAATTAGTCTGAAATTACTTTGGTGGCTATTGTCTGAAATTACTTTGGTGGCTATTTTTGCTTGGGATTTATGGTAGAAATGGTGTTAAAAGTTAAGGTTTTGAGACAGAACAGAAACTAATTTAGATTATATTTTTATAACATCAATTCACAGCTAAGAACCAGCTTACCGTTGGTTTCTTGAACCGCTCAGAAGCTCTCAGATCAAAGTCGAACCCGTCCTCATCGGCCAACTCATCTCCGCTCCCCTCGCCCACCGCCGATATCCCCTGAATCCCAAGCACTCCAAGAATCCCCGACTCGCCGCCTCCAGCAGCCCCGCGCCTCTCAAAGGCGTCGTCTTTCCTCCTGCTCTCCAGCTCCGCCTTGATCGCCGTTCCCTCCTCGTGCCGGAACGGCACCGGCAACTGCCGGAAGAAGTGCTGCACCATACCGTTGATCCCGGCCCCGAACTCGGCCCCGACCTGGCCGATCCTGCTGCCGATGTCGAGGATGGCACTGACGCCATCGGCGGACTGGAGGTCGAGCTCGAAGGGGCTCTTCTTGGGGGTGGAGGGCGGCCAGGCGAAGGGGGCGGGTGTCTGATGAGACCGGAGAAGCCCTGGGCCAGGCGGTCGGCGAGGTCCTGGCCCAGCCGGTGGATCTCCTCCCAAGCCTCGAAGGATCTCTCAACGGACATCGATCGGGATAATTTCTAGGGTTTTGAGATGGGGATGGGGTCGGGATAATTTCTAGGGTTAGGGAGATGAAGTGAGTGAGAAAGAGGGGGGGAGATTGGCGGTGGTTAATCTCACCGGAGGAGTGAGAGGAAGAGCGATGGGTCAGTATCAGGGTAGCTTATCCTCGAATGGGTGGAAATTTGGGCAGGATTGAGCCGGAACACGAAAACCAAGCAAAAAAACTGGGAAATTTATTATTACTCCCGTAGATGTTACTGGATCCGCTTGACCCGTTATTGCACGTGTTCAGAGATTGAATTATAAACGCGAATCTGGCATTTTCTTAGGGGATCGGGTTTGGATCTATCCTAATAGATCTTATTGCTTAATGCCTAAATACCGATTCTTCAGAATTCAAGCCCGATAGGCGATAGTCTGAATGAATATTTTCTGAGGGAAATTCTTTTTTGAGAAAAGAAAATTAATCGCCCTTCGGGTTGAACCGGCTCATCCGCGTGACAGCTGGAATACTAGGCCTGTTTGATTAAAGGTGGAAGTGAGGAAGTGGTAATAGTTCCCTTTGGAATTTGGGAATTGGATAGTAAGTTTTTCGGTGTTTGGATGTTGTTGGGAAGTGTGGTTTGAAAAATGTTATGTCTTTTTCAGTGTTTGAATGGTAATGTGAAAGTGGAAGTGGAAAAGTTGACCACAAAGTTCACCGCAAAATAATATTAAAATAAAAATTAATTAAT
This sequence comes from Agave tequilana, assembly GCA_038442645.1. Lineage (NCBI taxonomy): Eukaryota > Viridiplantae > Streptophyta > Magnoliopsida > Asparagales > Asparagaceae > Agave > Agave tequilana. Next base: position 14,184 of record JAVJIF010007759.1, on the reverse strand, counting down.
AAAAATAAAAAATGGACTGTAATTAGAATGCAAGTGAGATTTACATGATAAAAAAATTAACTGTTTTGTGCTACAACTTATTACAAATGAGATTTACATGATCACAAAATTAACTGTAGCACTTTGAAAGTGAGGAGATGGTTGTATAAAAGAGAAAAGAGAAAAGGAAAAAAGGTTTTCTTATTTTTTTTCGGTGTTTGGATAAATAGGGAAGTGAGCAATTATACTTCCTCATTTCCTTATTTCCGCCCACTTCCTTGCAACCAAACACCCCCTATACTACAACAACATTTTTTGAGGGAAACTGAATGAATAATTTTTTAGATGTTTTAATTTTTAGTTCAATTTTTTCTTTTCTATCAAATGTCATTATAATACAGTGGTAAAATCTCTTTGCAGTGTGCAAAAGATTTAGAGTTTAAATCCTACTTGCATCAAGCTAAAAATTAATTGTATAAAATTATTTGTTACAGTTAGAATCAATAGGTCTAATATTCTTTAGAAAACAAAATTAAAATATTTTGAGTGACAAAACTTATGGACAACATCCTTTCGTTAATTATAGATTGGAAAAGCATCCCATTTTGAGGATAGATGGGTAAGGGACTCCCATGGACGATCTAAAGACTCATATTAGCCCCGTAATAGTTGGAGACTATCAATCAACTAATGTTACCAGGGGAAAACAAATGGGATGAGGGGATTGTATAGGGGATATTTGACCCAGCAACTACCACCATCATCTTGCAAACACCTATAAATAGTTTTGAGCCCTCAGGTCATGACACCCAATAGGGATGTTGGAGAAGCTCAGCTTATTCACTCCCCACTCGGCCTATAGTATGCTGATTAGTCTCTAAAACTGCATATTTCATATCACATCTTCACATTTATTTAAAATTACATTCTGCTAATAATATCTCTCTTGTATGTTTGTAAGTCCATGGTGTGCAATGAAGAAGAAGACCCTAAATCATCATTTAATGGGTGATTAAAGGCCTATAATATAGCCATTGACCTTAGATAGCAGTTTCGTCAAAATCAGGGGCCCAAAATTAGAAACCGGGATCTGCAGCTGACAGGGGACAGACACGACAGCGCGCGTCAGGCGGCGCCGCGCGCGCGGCTCTAGAAGAGCCGCGAAAACGCGGCTATGGCCGCATTTCCACGGCCATGCAGGCGCGGCCGCGCCCGTACTTTGGGCCAGGGGTTGTTCCCCTGGGCCCCCTTTCCTGTGGTGCTTATAAATACCCCCTGGGGTTCTGAAGAGGGAGATATACAGAGAGTAGTGTAGTTTTCCTTTCATGTTATAGTTTAGGGTAGTTTAGGTTAGGTTAGTTCTTCTTCTTCCTTTATATTTTTCATTTCTTGTAAATTTTGTAATAAGAGAGAGAGAGTGGTATATGGTTGGAAAGTAAGAGTTCTTATAATAGAAGGTGACAATTTACGAAAGGTTCTCTCTTTACCTCTCTTTATTTTCTTCTCTCTAACTTCTTTTACATGTTTAGCTAATTTTCTTATCATGACAACTAACTAGTAACCACTAACTTACTAACTTCTTATTGATAATCCACATGAATCTAATAGTCTCTACTTTATCTTGCTCTTGCAAGAGCCATTGATGGCTCATGATGATGGATCTAACACTCTAATATCCTAACTCTCTAACAAGCTAACATTACTTTACTTCATGCTTACTCTTGTTTAGATTTGATGGTTTAACTGTACCTTGCACTTGTTTTGTTGAGTTTGGATGTGAAAGTTATCATATGGGTCATGCTTTGAAACGCTCTTGAACCAAACTAGTGATTGTCAAGGATACATGTGAGGCAACTATCACTAAGAGGTTAGCATGGTTAGTGGAGTCATTAGTAGTTAGTAGTCATGAGTTTCTTTCTTTTTCACTTTGTTTTAAAATATTTCAAAAACCACAAACATTTTATCTTCTATGTTCCCACTTCTTCGTGTTTTACCGTACTTCTCTTTTCATTCTTTGTTCTCTTTACTTTTCATTCTTTTAAAGTATTGAAGAACCATTAACACACACGTGAACATAGCGTGTAAGCTTCTATCGCCTCCCGTCCTTGTAAATTATACTCGTTTTAGCCTCTATGCTATAACGAAAGTATCGAGGAAGCCAAAGCACACACACACTTTAAATATTGATTTCAAAACATACACTTTTTATGCGCGATTTTTCCCCGATCAGATGCTGACTAAGATCACCTCACCAGCTAATCCAACCACCTTCAAGAAGCTGTGGGCTAGAAGAGAAACCTAACCGAGAGTGCTCCACTTCGTGTGGTGATGCTTGAACGATGCCCTCACGATGAACGAGCATCGTGTCTATGTACTTCCAAGATCAAATGTGCATGTCCCCTCTGCAGTAATAAAGCAAAGACTATCTCTCACATCCTCCTCCACTGCCCGCAGTCACCGACATCTGGAAGGCCCAAGAATCAAATTTGAAAAGCAAGTGAGGATATATGTATTGTAATTGATCGCTGGCTAAATTTTAGTGGGAGAGATGTGAATGTCTTTGATATTGGGACAAATTTATGATGGAATGTGTGGGAAAATCGTTGTAAATGGGTCCTTGAGAGGAACCCATTCTCAACCAACGCAGGAAGGCCATGACAGCAGCATCGTTGACATACACGGATAGTGTTCGACGAAATGTCTCCGACAGTCCAAGCAACAACTCGACTCTGCAACTTTGGTCGGTGCCCATTCCGAGTGTGATCAAAAAGAACATCGTGCCAGTGTTAGCCAAACTGAAGCATGCGCACAGCAATCGGATGTGACTGGATGGCAGGATCCTATTAGTGTTGGCGATGCAAGTCAAAGCCACTAACCCGAAGCTGACAGAGACCGAAGCTATATTGCTTGGATTGAAGTTGGTGGCAATGAGGCTCAGAAAGAACTGGATTGTGGTGAGAGACGCTATGAACTTGGTGAAGTATGTCACAAACCGAGACTCAATCCCACCCTGGCGCATTGCACACATAGTCCACGAATGCCGCAACTTTCTTTGTGCCAATGCGAGAGTGAGCCTAGAATATGATCGACGATCGAGTAACGCGGCAGCACACAAAACTGGCTGCAGATATCTGAACCTCGACCATTATGGTAATTGGTTGTATGAAGCTTTGCCTTCTCATCTCTGGATGAGTTTCGTATTTCGGCTAGAAACCAATGCTATATATAATAAAGCTACGACCAATTGATTAAAAAAACTTTCTCCCTTGTACTTAGAGAGGGAGGGAGAACACACCTAAATTCAAACATGTGTGCTGGTGTGCTTGTACATAATTAATGATCATTGAAGACATTTGGTTTAATCACTATTCTCATAATTTTGTACAAAACATCTGCACATTATAATTTTGTATTGAGAAAAAGGTTACATATTGGCAAAGAAATTCCTTGAGATTTATAACCTTACTAGGAAGTAGATTTAAAAGTAGACACATTACTTCTTTGACATCTAACACATTAATCTTTTGATGTCTAAAACCTGCTGCTAGTTTAATTGATTTAGAGAGGGGAGAGAGAGAAGCCTGAAAAAGCTGTATCTTTTTGCACATATGTTTCTATAGAACCCGCAGACGCAATGTTGGCAATATGGATAATGCAGAGTCTGCAGACCAAGCCATCTTAATCTGTCAAACACCCACAAAATTGAATGATTAAGGGCTTCATAGTAGAGCGATTGGCTTGGAAAAGGTGTTATCATACAAAAACCTCGTAATCTGCTGACCAGATTAAATGACCAGAACTTCATTAGTGAGGAAAAATATCTTAGGAAGATGTTAGATCAAAGAAAGAAATGAGAGAGAAAGGCGGAAGCAAGAGAATCCCGCCCCCCACAAATCATTTTAGGGTTATTTGGCTATTGGAAAACAAAGTAAAGAAAATTAGGTGGGCTCCTATTGTGAGATATTTTCTGATTCGATCCATACCCTATTTCATATCTCATATCATGTCACACGTGCAACTTATGTTAGTCAACATATTATGTGTGTCTAATAGGTGCACTAAGTTGTAAAAATCGGTGGGACCTAGTACTGTTGGTTCCGAGATGATGCTAATTGTTGGATCTAAAATATTACGTTAACACTCAAATAAAGATATTAGCGTTATAGAAATAAAGTACTTGCAATAAAAGGAAATTAAATCTCAGAAAGTAAAGCAAACGCAAACACAAACACAAAAGATTTATCCTGGTTCGGTCCTCGTGACCTACATCCAGTCCCCAAGCCACCCGCTTGAGATTTTCCTTTAACCTTTGACTTTGTACACCCAAAATCAATACCTTGCCCACCACTTGACAAATCTCCTTTGCCAAATGTGTACAACTCTTCTTACAACCAAGAAGACCACAACACCTTGTACAAACTCTCTTCAACCCGAAGACGCTCTTGTACAATGCTCCTCTTTGAGTAATTACAATTGACCCTACAAGCCTTGAATCTGTATGTGATCGTGGACAAGGGCTCTTATAGGTGGACTCTCAGAAATCTATGGAGTAGGAATTTGAGTGAAGAAATGAAAGTGTAAACAGTTTTCTGAAAATCAGAATTTTGACAGAGTTTTAGTCAGAAAACTTTTAATTTTTTTAATTGGTGTTTAGCCTAAGATAACATACCTATTTATACCTGAAATCCTAGTCAGTTAGGGTAGTTATCAGGTCAATTTTGAATATTGAAATGTTGGATAATGTTGGATAAAACACCAGAAAACAGAAACTGTCCAACAGTCAGAAACTGCTATTAGTCGACTAGGGGTAGGGAGTTAGTCGACTAGGTTAGGCAATTTATATTTTTCAAGCAAATTCTCACAAAACATAGCAAACTCATTATTTAACATGTGTGCATCCTCATTAGACACGCTAACACTATCATCAAGATCAAATTCTGAGGTTATCTCAAGGGAGTCATTCCCTTGGATCATGAAACATGCTTGGTCGAATTCATCTTCACTTGGTTCTCTCTCCATCTTATTTGGAATATGATTTCAAGAGAGATTAATATATTCCACACTATAAAAGCGGATCACAATTAGCAATCTTAGAAAGATAATCATTACTAAGTGTTTGCTTTGGTGCAATAATGGCTTGTAAATTAGCCTTAAAATATTTACCATTATAAATATATGATCTTTTAGTGGTGGAAAGATACATGTAGTTCTAGCACTTTAAGATATGAACACATTCTAATTTTTTATATTTCGATGTTAGAAGCATCGAACATAAGTGGAGCAAGATAATCCATGAGTGTCTATTAAAATAAGAATGTGTATAATAAATATAGAGATTAGTAAAATAAAGATCACTCCTCGGTGGTTAAACCGAATATCAGGAGTACTAGCTCTGATACCAATTGAAATTATCTAGAGGGGGGTGAATAGGTGATATGCTAATCTATATGAAAAAAAATAAAAACTTATCAACAATTAATTCTACACAAATATATTAACACATAAACGAATCCAAACTCACAACCAAAAATGAAGCTGTATACTCCGTGAATGGCTCTGAACTTCTCCTCGTGATTCCGCTTAAATAAGAGTCGGGGTGCGTAATTACTTTCTTGGTGTATAGAGAGTTCAAATAAATAATATTGAGAGAAAAATAAAAATAACAAATATATTTGTACGATAATATAAATGAGTAAGATTCAGAGGGATCAAATGCAAGTCAATCGTTAAGACAGAGGATTGTTATCGAGATTCGAGCCACTTGTTTTACGTCCCCGCCTTCACCGCAATGAATTCTATTATAATCGCTCTCGATTACAATGAACTTGATCCCGCAAGATCATTCGGTGCCACAACACCTACAAGCTTCCTTACTCGTTCCCGCAAAAATATAAACGCACAATCCCACAAGTTGATCGAGGCTGCAACCTCTAATAACTCAATTACAAAGAATGAACACTAGTGATCAATTTTCGATCACAAACCAAACTCTCTTACAACCTCACTTATAGAATAGATAGAAATAAAAACTCAAGTGTAGGTGAAAGAAAAAAGAGATTAAGAATTAAAAAGCACTAAAATCTTTTACCAAAAATCTTTTGAGAACTTGTTGTGAAAAACTTGTGTAAAACTTCTTATTAAAAACACTCTCTAAGCAATCCTATTTATAGGAGAGAGCTAAAGACTAATTCTCAGCAAATTCAAGCAATAAAAATATGTTAGAAATATTTAAAAACACAACATAGCCGTTGGGAATAAACCTGGACAAGTTTGAGTATAAAACTAGCCGTTACAAGGCAAAACATGCAAGTTTTGACCAAGAGCCGTCGACAGTTATGTTGGGTTGTTGACTGTTACCCAAGGCCCATTACTCTAGTTTTGATGACGATTAACTCATATAGTTATAGTACTAATGATCTTGTATTTATTAAATTTCAGATATTTATCAAGATCTTAGTCGGTGTTTAGCTTCAACAAAAAATTCGAAATCAAGTTTTGAAGCTAGCACGTTTTGATTCAAGAGCTCGCGCTTCAAGATCGCATCAAGTACTCAAAGAGGAGTCAAGATCGTTTGGATCAAGTTTGGATCAAGTCATGATGGAGAAGAAGATTTTCAAGAGAAGACTTCAGTCATATTTTGTAAGTTTAAGATTTTATTTTAGGATAAAATGTAAATGATAGATTAGTTGTGGATTACTCAAGCTCATACACACACAAAAAAATATTTCATATCTTTCATGATTAAGTTTTGTTTTTGGAAAATATAATTTTAGTTTAGTCTTGGTTTTGGTTTTGAGTTTCAAAGAATACATATATTGGTTTTATGAATAGATTCCATCAAAACAAGTTTACATGGTTTATATGTGTATTAGATTTCATCCATACACATTGTTGCTTCATATTTTTAGAAACTTCTTTTGATAAGTTTATATCATGTGTTTAAGTTTCGTATTTATCAAAACTTATTTTAAGCCTATTGTCAAAAATAAGTATATTTCATTCTTTATGTGTATTGGATTAATTCCATACACACTATCTTTCAAATATGTTTAAATATCTTATTTTTGTATTTGTACGAGTTTTAGAAAAATCAGTTTTTCATTTTGAGGTTGATTTTGAAAAATACGGTTTTCGATTTAAGCCTAAATTTCTATACCTCAAAAATAGCTCAAATTATTTGTATTATGTGTTGATTTTTTATCACACATATTTGTACCCAAAGTATTTCAATGAACCTATTTTTGTGAAATTTATGGGATTTAATAGAATTTTTATGGGTTTTCAAAGTTAGAATTTAAACCCTTAAACAATTTTGGTTTGGGATGTTGTCGGCCGACCGAGCGATCGACCATCATGACAGAAATGTGCACACACCCAATACCCTTGGCTCGATCGACTGAGCGGTCGACCGATCGGTCAACCGACTTCCTTACCCAACTCTCAGTTGGGTCGATCGACTGACAGAGAGGATTCCTCTCTGTGGCCAAGGGACGGTCGACTGGGCAGTCGACTGGCAACCCTAATGGTCAAATTGTTTACCGGTCGACCGGCCGATCGACCGACAGTCATTTCTAACCTTAACGGCTAGTTTTCTGCAGCCTACAAAATGGGGTCTTTTGGCCAGTTTGGGCAAGATTTTTTCAAGTGTTTTCAAGAGCTCTTTTCCAGAGTTTCTTAACAAGTTTTAGAGCTTCATTTTTATATCCAAAAGTGAGTTTTTCGAGAGTAAATCTTTTGAGTTTTCAAAAGATTTTTCTTGAGTTTTCTACCACAAAATCTATCTTGTTTTTCACATAAGCTTGAGCTTTTATTTGCTATATCCATCCGATAGGGATCTTTATATGTGAGAGAGTTTGTTTGTGATCAAGAAGTGATCACAAAGTTTTCATCTTTGTATTTGAAGGAGTTAGAGGTTGCAGCCTCGGCGAACTTGCGGGTTCGTGTAGTGTATTATTCTTACAAGAACAAGTGAGGGACTTGTAGATCCAAGAGTTCTTGAGGGAGCTCATTGTAGGTGTTGCAGTACCGAGTGACCTTGCATGATCATTTTGATTGCAAATAAAAGCAATGAGAATTACCGTCTAACTTTGGGCTAACGAGTCGTGTCCATAAGGAGGAATGCGATGAGAGTTTTTGATGTTTTTGTTTAACATGCAAAGAATGGTGACGGTATTTTTTTATGTTGAAAAGAGAATGGAGAATAAGGAAGTGGTTTTAAAGAAAAATTGAAATTTTAGAGAAGGCTTTGGAAAAAGGTGATTTTTTAAAAAGTGTTGAAAATTGTTTGGTGATTTTTAATATAGGAAAAGATCTGAGCTCACTATCTTACTACTCAACGATGTGTTCTTCTCTTGAAATTCTTAGTGTCTCAACTTGATCATAGGCAAAAACTTAAGCTTTAGTTTCAAAAGTCTTAAGCAAAGCAAATAAGATTGTTTGGAAAAGTTTAACTCCTTTTATTAAGAAATCCTCATGAACTGAATGTTAAATCATCAAGTTTTCTTTCAAGTATGAAATAAAAGCAAGTTCAAGTAATATTTAAAAGAAATAGAAGTTTAGAAATTCAAACCCATCCTCATGTGCCTTCAAGAATACTTTCAAAGAAGAAAGGCTTAGTTTAAGGCATACATATGATTCGTTAGGCTCTTTACATCAAAATCATTCAAAACAAGAGGGATCTAGAGAGGTATGATAGTAAGCCCAAACAACATGTTTGGCTACTCATGAATGATGTAAAATAAGACATGTAAATAAAATAAGACATATCCGTGAATTGGAGTCGAACAAAAGAAAGCTTGACTTTTATTAATATCACTTCAACTTCAGGTTACAATCACTTTATCTCTCTCTCAATAGTATTTGAAATGAACTACAAATTGAAAAAAATAGAGATACAATTTCTCAATACTATCTAATAAAGAACCTAAACCTTAAAAATAAAGAGAAAAACTTAAACTAACTTTCGGTCCCTTTTTCTCTAAAATTGCAGCATTTTGTAACCCCCTGATTCCCGATGTACGTATCACCGTATCAGTACGCGATACGACGGATAAAGTTGATTTGACCTTTCTGGTAGTCCGATTGAGCCGATTTCAATTTTAAAAATTATTTTCTAATATTTTAGATTTTCAGAATTTTCTGGAAATTTTCTGAATTATTTTGAAAAAACCCCATAGTCGGTGTCGACCGATACCGATAATCAGCTTTACGATTTTTATTTCACAAATAGAGTTGTATTTTGAGAATCGGCTTTCACTGTATATCTTAGAATCACATGAGATACGTTGGGTATTTTTGGGGATTTTTCGATTTTATCGAAAATCCGGCCAAACCGGTGTCGCCTAGTATTGGCAAGACACTCCGAGATTTTTAATTTGCAAATCGGATTGAATTTCTTCAAACCGTCTTCATATTACGTCTCAGAATAATATTCTCTATTTTCTGAAATTTTTGGGCACCGTTCGGGACTAGTCGAATTTTGGGTCTAATTAAATAATATTATTTTAATACTATATTCTTTTCTTTCTTTCTTTCCCTTCTTCATCTTTCCAGCGACTTCTCCCCCCACCGCCTTTGACCGGCTCCACCGCCTCTCTCTCCCCTTAAATCCCTCCCTCTCTTTCAATTACAAAATTCTCTCTCTCCTCCCTCTCTTTCTCTCTCTACATTCTCTCTCTCTAACTCTCTCACTATCTCTCTCTCTCCCTCTCTGTGCTGCAGTCACCCAAGAAAGGGAGAGGGCGACCCGCAGCCGCCGCCGGCCGCTGGCCGACCGCCGCCGCCGCGCCCAGGCCGGCGGCGGCGCCCCCCTCTCCTCCTCCTCCTTCTTTTTCTTCTCCTTCTTCTTCTTTTGCTGTACACCCTTGCCCCTCTCTCTTTCTCTTTGTTTCTTTTCCCTTCCCCTCTCCTCTCTCTCCCTCACCCTCTTTCTCTCACCACAGCCTGGTGGCCGGGACCGCCGCCGGCGGCCAGCCAGCGCCGCCGGCCAGCCCAGCTGGCCGGCGGGCTAAGGTAGGCGGCTGTAGCAAGCTGCTGCCGCCCCTTTATTTTGTTTGGGTTGGGTAAATCCCAAACCCATTAAACCAATAGGGTTAATTAAAAACCCATTACCCAATACACCTACCCATTAACCCATTTAATTAAGTTGTGGGTTTGGGTATGGATCCAAACCCGACCCGCGGGCGACCCGAACCCGCTTAAGGTAAATTTATAGAAAAACCCGTGGACATTTCAGTATTTGCATTTAATATTTTAATTACATAATTAACCCATTTGTTTATTTTTAGCGTTCGAGCGATATCGGGAGCATCCGGACTCCGATTCGGACGATTCTGGATCCGTTGCGATCGTGGGAAAGAGAACTACAGTCCTACGGTCAGTTTGTGAGTGTTTTTCTTTTATAAATTATATTTTACTGTGTTTAATGACATTGACCTATTAATTATTGATTATGGATAAAATCCGGTAACTATTAATTATTCACTGGTCATAATCGTACAGTCATTGGAATAGGAATGACCTAGAATATTGCTAGGTCTACTAACATAGACAAATCGAATACAGTCATGACCTGCACAGCCACTGACACTCGGGTGTACACTCTTATGACATGTACTGTATCACAGTCACGTTACATGCATACTGATCCACAGATACACTATGACATTCCACTGGTACTAGACATGCATGCTAGACACCGTTACTATAAGACACCGTCGACCACTGTTCCTACATATATTAATGCTATGCATGCTTATGGCTACACGGATACTGTAGTTCACTGTACATGATAGTAGACACTGACCACTGTTATACCTGTGCATGTTACACAGATACTATGACACGGCACACTTGTTATTTCGTAGGCATAGCCCACCGATACCGTTATGTAATGTATTGTTATCCTCGTTACATGGATTCCCGACATATCACTGCACGGGCTACTGCATTTCATATTAGCATGATCATCATACACATTTCTGTCATGCGTACATATTACAGTTACACATGTCTGTGTTGTTTCTATCTTCTTGTCGTATGGATCACCGTGCTTATTACATGTATTATTGTTCCATGTTATCATATTCATGTTATATGATTGTTTCCTGTTACTGATATGGATATTCCGATACTAGACATGAGAGCTGTTGATATGCGATATGTGGAATCCCACAACTATTGTTCCCGTTCTATTGTTCCCGTGATATTGTTCCCGTTTCCGTTATATTGTTCCCGTTATATTGTTCTATGCTATCAACAGAGCTCAGGTCCAGTTATCTTATTACCCGTATCATGTACTGTATGTGCTCTTGTTACATTGTATACTTAACATATCAGATCATAAAGCTAACTGGGTATGGGGGAGACTCGACGGTTGATTAGATCTTATCGGGTGATGTACTGGATCCATATTGTTTTCCCACTGCAGGGGACGGTAGTGCTACCTACCAATTGCTCCATGAGCCCTTGTTACTTGATTCATGCTCCCCTCTTAGCGGAGGGCCCTGGTCTCAGCAGCCAGGGGTTTGTTTAAGGCCGTGATCCCGGGTATGCACGGGATACACCTACCCGATAAGAACTCCTCGACCATGGGTTTCCAAGTAACATAATAAAACAGTATACACAATAGTGACGTCGGGAACACTTGTTATTTGATCACTCTCTCGTTTGGATAATGGTACCCGTAGGCCATGTCCGGATGGGTTCGACTGGAGTGCGAGCTCCAGTATGAACTGCCAGTGGTATGGGACACTGGAAGAGATTGATTAAAATACCAGGTGGTACTGATTGCTACTATTGTATAAATTACATGACTTTGACATGATTTGCCTGATCCATGTTTAGTTGTACTTGTTATTGTTCCTGATCATTTATCCGCTATCATGTTACATGTATACTTGTTACTTTACCTGGTACATGTTACACATTCTGTGGTGGCCTACTACTTCGGTACATGTATACACTGCATTGCATATCTTCTGTTTTCTGTATACCTTGCAGACATCATTCCTATATATGCACAACACAGTATTGTGGTTATTTGCATATGCCCACTGCATGTTCATATTGCATATGTCCACCTGCCTGTTCACTTCTATCACGTCATCACTAGACAACAGTATTGAGTATATAAACTGGCTACGACTGGACACGACTATAGACATGACCTGAATATGACTGGTAGCGATGGTATTAAAATATGACATGATTATATTTTCTACTGCTTCTTATATATTTATTATATGGTATCACTAGTAAAACATCATGTATTATATATATGTATCGTGCTTGTATTACTATTGTATATAGTACTACCTCCTCCTTCATTTTACCACTCACTAGGTCGCTTTCTGACGACCCTGGGTTTGCGTGCCCAGGTTGGAGATCCGAGTTATCGTTCGGGCAGCTAGTTCATTGGATGCACATAGTAGACTTTACCATCGAGATTCCTTCATAGGTATCTTTGTGCTTTGTTCCTGTTATCTCCTTTATTCCTGTATTTATATCTGTTATGATCACTAACCCCTTTCTGCAGGTATTCTTGTACTTATTTTCTGCTGGAACTCTTGTGTATATGAAGGCCCAGTCCTGTACTGAGGCTTAACGTACTCGTGAGTGTGTTTTCACCTCGCGTATGTACGTCGTCATAACGTCTCCGTATCCTTGGGATCGGGGCGTTACACATTTATAGGCAAAAAACCAAATGGAGGAGGGAGTACGAAGATAGAGGGAGTAAACGCTGCCCCAATAAATCCAATCAAGCCGCGAAAATGCGGGTTTGGCGTCATTTTTGCGGCCATGGTGTGCCCAGGTGGCCACACCTTGTTGGTGGTGATGCCTCGTTTGGTGATTCACCTTTATCTCATGCTAGTTTCTCCGTTTCAGCTCCTGGATTCGATGAAACGGCCTTTGATGTTTGGCTTTAACAGATTGATTTGAAAAGATTTATTTTAACCGATTTTCAACCTCTCTGATTTGCCATGATCTGTCCCGATTTTTTGATTTCGAATTAATTCAAAATTAAATCAAAATTTGATGGGTTTTGGGCTCGTTTCTCTCCTCTTTCTTTAGCAATGGGCCTGCATTTTATAAAGAAAAATAAGACTTATTAATAGAATTTATTGATAATAAATATAATAATGTGACAATATGTATGTAATATATGTGATCGATCACACCCCCATACTTATCTTTTGCTCGCCCTCGAGCAAAATATCAAACCTAAATCTAATCAATTATTAGACCACTTTCGCAGGTTACGCGATTGTACTGAGCATGTGCAACAAGCCGTTAAACCTCTAGATTTTCCCTAGAGGATGAGTTTTGTCTCGTGAGGGTTTTCAGTGGATTGCACCCACAAAATCCATAAAGAAAGAGAAAAATGTTGTATTTTGAAAACACATTTTGAAAGATAAAATATTTAAAATATTATTACAAGAATCAAGTGATCTATAAGTTATAGGAAAATCGAATTCTCATTCCTAAACTTATCTCTATTCAAAACTTTTCATCAATCAAAGTAAGGAGTCAAATTGTATTTCTTATCTAGTCTATTACTTTACCTAAGTCATATACACTTTCGTGACCGTGAAGTTTTGACTAAGGGTTCTTAATTTTAACTCTTATGCCTTATTTTTTTTTTTGTGGTATTATTCCTTAATTCATTAGGCTTTCTAATCTGCCCATGTAACGAGCCTTTAGTCGTGACATCAAAACCGGACAGTCTTAGGGTACCAGGTGAGAAAACACCCGTAAGGACTTACGCCCTCGAGCAAATAAGGCCACGAAACCAAGAATTTTTATTTATAAAATATACCCGTTTAAGCGTGAATACTTATGCTTCATGAGGCACAAATACCCAGCATAATCAAAGGATATATATAATTCTAATCATCTTTCGCATAAATACCAAGGCTTGCTTAGGCCAAAGCACCTAGCTAATCAATAATTAGATTTGTTTATTTTTCATAGATATATATTTTTTCTTTTTCCTTCTTTTTTTAAGGCATAAGAATGTTTTGAACCCTAAGTGTGTAAGTGTATAAAGGTGCATATTTCATCAAGGTAAAGATCAAGACTAAAATTACTTTCACAAATTTTTCCTAACCTTACAAATTAAACAAATAATCTTATTTGATCAAGTATAAGAAATTCTAATTATGATTCCCCTATTCCTTAAAATTGACTTAATTTATTACAAAAAAA
>JAVJIF010007758.1:0-144193 GCA_038442645.1 Agave tequilana | reverse complement strand
GAGTATGATCGACTTCGACAGCTAGAGTTCTCTCAGAACAATCTTTCAGCAACTCATACATCTGCTTTATGTATGCACGCATATATTATCTCTCCTTCAAAACCCTGGATATTAGACTCTGGAGCCTCATTCCACATGACAGGTATTACACAAGTTTGTTTGTTTTCTAATATGTCCGCTGCCCGCTTCCTCTGTTAAAATTGTTGATAGTACTCATTCACCTGTACTAGGCAATAAGGTAGTTCAGGCTACTCCATCTTAACCCTTACTGATAATCCTTTATGTTTCACGATTTTCTGTAGTCTCTTGTCTATCAGTCAGCTTACTAAGTAAATAACTGCAAAATAACATTTTCCCTTCTCATTGTGTTTCAGACATGTCGATTGGAACGAGGATTGGTTCGGGGCATGAGCGAGGAGGCATACTATTTAGATAATCAGTGACCCCTAACGGGCTTGGTTGCAGGCCATCCTAATCCGGTTTTCTATGGCACTAGCACTAGGTCATCCTTTATTACAAAATATCTGGTCTGTTATTCCTATTGAGTCTTCTATATCTTCTTTAGGTTGTGAGTCTTGTGAGTTAGGTAGCATCATTGTGTTACCTTTCAAAGTCGAGTCAATAGTCGTAGTAGTTCTATTTTTGAGTTGTTCAACTTAATGTTGGGGGTCCTAATCGTATGCCCTCTATTAGGGTTTTAGATATTTTCTACTATTTGCTGATTTCTCTCGCATAACGTGGTTGTATCTCCAAAAAGAGAGTCAAAAGTGTCCAGTGTAATTGAGTCTTCTTTAATGAAATAAAAAAATCAGTTTTTCTACTTCTATTCGTGTGCTTCGTACTGATAATACCTGGAGTATGTAAAAAAGGATGTATCTAATTTTTGTTCCAAAAATAGAATTATTCATTAGGCCTCTTGTTCTCATGCATCCCAACAAAATGAAGTTACTGAAAGAAAACATAGACATATTCTGGATGTTGCTAGAACTTTAATGATCCATATGAGTGTTCCGAATATTTATGGTATAATGCTATGTTAAATGCTTGTTATTTAATTATAGAATGCCTTCTTCTGTTCTCAATAAAAAAAATCTTCATTTTCTTGTCTTATGCTAACAAAACCCCCTTCTCTATGACTCCCCGTATTTTTTTGATGCACTTGATTTTGTTCAGGACTTGTCTCCTGGGTTAGATAAGTTCTCTCCTAGATCTATAAGGTGTGTCTTCGTTGGTATTCTAAAACACAAAAAGGATACAGGTGCTATAATTCCTCCACCAGGAAGTATTTGATGTCTGTGGATGTCACATTCTTTGAGTCTGTTCCATATTTCTCTGCACAGATTCCTGTCACCATATCTGAGAGTGTCCCTCCTTCACTATATGTGTCATTGCCTACATCTCCTGATACAGATTCTTTACCGGTGCCTCCAGCAGAAACTACAGATCCACCTGCTTCAAAGCCAGTTAGAGATTTCAGATAGTCTACACTCATCGCTCAAAAATTTCTGCCCATGAACCAATTTTCGGCTAACCCCTCTCCGTAGACGGTCCTCCTTCTCCACCCATCAGCTTCTCCCTCTAATCTTGATATTCCTATTACCCTTTGAAAACGTAAATGGTCTTGCACTGATCATCCTATTTCGAATTTCATTTCTTATGATTACCTAAGCCTCATTTTTTGACAGTTTGCTCTCTCTTGTCTTCTGAGTCTATACCCAGGTCTTATACAGAGGCTTTATTGGTACATGCCTAAAAACAGGTTAGGGATGAGGAGATGGAAGCTCTTTCTTTTAGAGAAACTTGGGAGTTGATTTTAGCACCAACGATATGGTGGTTGTTGTTGTCGCTGGGTCTTTGCTCTAAAGTCCAGATGGATATATGGATAGATATAAGGCCAGGCTCGTGGCCAAGAGTTTATACTCAAACATATGGCATTGACTATTTTGAGACGTTCTCACCAGTTGCCAGGATGAACTCTATAAGGATTCGTTCTCTATTGTTGTTAACTTGTCATGGCCATTGTTCCAGCCGTGTCAAGAACGCCTCTTATATGGGGATCTTAAGGAGAAAGTGTATATAGAGCAGCCTCCAGGTTATGTTGCTCAGGGGAAACTAAAGTTTGTCGTCTAAAGAATGCTATATATGGACTCAAGCAGAGTCCAAGGGTGTGGCTTGAGAAGTTCAATCTTTATCATTTCTAGTATTGGCTTCCACCGATGTCATTCAGATCACTCTGTCTTCGTTCAGCGCACCAGTTCTGACATTGTAGTTCGGCTGTTTATGTTGATGACATTTGCTAACTGGGAGTGACTCAGCTGGAATAGTGGAGACTAAAATGTATCTCAAGTGTGATTTTGTGACCAGGAATCGGGCGTCCAAAATACTTTCTGGGAATTGAAGTTGCACATCAAAAACACAGTGTACTTTCTCAGCGAAAAGATGCTTCGGACCTTCTGGAGGAAACAGGATTTTTGGGATGCGAGCCTACTAATACACCAATGAAGCCAATGTGAATTTATGGTTTGATGACAGTCATACACTTGATGATCTAGGGAGATATAGGAGATTGATTGGGAAGCTAATCTATCTTACGGTGACTAGACCAATATAACATTTGTTGTAGGAGTTCTGAGTAGATTCATGGATCAGCCCAGAGAGAACCATTAGTAGTTGCGATGAGAGTTCCAGCTTACATCAAGAATTATTCAGGAAAAGGTTGGTGTATAGGAAACATAGACATGTACACTTTCTGGATACTCTGATGCAGAATATGCTGTGATTGAGGGGATAGAAAGTCTACTACTGACTATTGCACTTTGTTGGAGAAAATCTATCTAGTGACTTGGAGGAGCAAAAGTAAGATGTCGTGTCTCTCTCAAGTGTTGAAGCTGAGTATAAAGCTATGACTCATACAGCATGCTAGATGGTATAGTTAAAAAATTTACTAATGGAGTTTGGTTTCAGACAGTCTGGACTAATACTTATTCATTGTGATAATCGGTCTGTCGTCTATATTGCCCAGAACCCAGTGTTTCATGAAAGGACCAAACACATTGAGGTTGATTGTCACTTTGTCAGAGATGTTTGGACCAAGAAGTGTTGGTCCCGAGATGATGCCAATTGTGGATCTAAAATACAAAGTCAACACATATACTAAACAAAGGATGAATAGAGTTAAATAAATAAAGAACTTGCAATAAAAGGAAATTAAATCTCAGAAAAGTTAAGCAAACGCAAACACGAGAGATTTATCCTGGTTCGGTCCTCGTGACCTACATCCAGTCCCCAAGCCTCCCGCTTGAGATTTTCCTTTATCCTTGACTTTGTACACCCAAAATCAACACCTTGTATCCCACTTGACAAATCCCCTTTGCCAAATGTATACAACTCTTCTTACAACCAAGAAGACCACAACACCTTGTACAACTTCTCTTCTACACCAAGAAGACGCTCTTGTACAATGCTTCCTTTGAGTGATTACAACCTTTCCTATAAGCCTTGATTCAGTATGTGATCGTGGACAAGGGCTATTATAGGTGGACTTTCAGAGATCTTCACAAAAGAGTAGGAATTGGTGAAGAACTGGAAGTGGGAACAGTTTCAGAGAACCAAAATATTTTTCAGAGTTTTGGTCAGAAAACTATATACTTGAATTGGTATTTTAGACCTAAGATAACAACCCTATTTATAGCTGAACTCTAGGGTTAGTTAGGGTAGTTATTAGGACCATTTTGAATGTTTAAACGTTGGATAACGTTGAAGGAAATACCAGAAAACAGAAATTGTCCAACAGTCAGAAACTGCCATTAGTCGACTTGAGATATGGGGTTAGTCGACTAGGGTAGGCAAATTTCACTGGGTTAGTCGACTATAGAGAAGACCAAGTCGACTAGGTCAATTTGAATCAATAGACAAGTTTCTGGAAACTAAACCAAGTCGACCAGAACTATATTATAAGTCGACTAGGCCATCTATTAGTTGACTAGGTATCCTGTTAAGTCGACTAACAGTGACAAACAGAGAGTTGGGATATTTCAGGACAAAAGGCTAGTCAACTTGGGAAAATGATAAGTGGACTATACCATGTATAAGTCGACTATCATAGACTATAAGTCGACTAAGTGACTATGATATGTGTGTGTATGTCAAGGCTTTTAACATGCTATCAACAATTACAATACACATCATTATCAACTCTCTTTGGGAAGTCTTGATCATGAAGAACTTTTGAATAGGCTTGTGATAGAGCTCCAAATGAATAGGCTTCACAAATATCTCATCAAAAGCAAGTTCCAACAAGAAGATGGTTATGTTTCAATTCAGACCATCTTCGAAGCAGTTAGCTGATTTACTGACCAAAGCTGCCTCACCTCAGGTGTTTTCTAATCTTTGTAACAAGTTGGGCATGTTAGATGTCTATGCTCCAGCTTGAGGGGAGTGTTAAGTCATTAATATTTGGTTTATTGGGTTATTGGGTGACTAACCATATTTACCCATATACCCTCATTGTCTTCTATATATATCTTGTCAGTGTAGTTAGAGGCGATCGAGGTGATGTGCCTCAGGCGCGAGGCGAAGCGAGGCGCAACAATGCGCCCCGCATCGCAGGCGAGGCGTGCGTGCAGCGCGAGGTGCGCGCCTAAATGCGCCTCGCGCGAGGCGATCGCCTCTATGCGCTTATTGTTTGTAGGGCGGGTCGGGTTACAACCCGCTAATTTAGCGGGTAAACCCGGCCCGCTTAAGTTGGATAAAAAGTAAAATGAAAAAAACCAACCCTTTTTACTGCAGGCGAACCCGATCTAGGGCAGTGGGGCCCCCGTATTCGTCATCGTCGCCTTTGTCGTCATCGCCAGGTAAGCACTCTCTCTCCACTCCAACTCTCTCTCTCCCTCTCTTTCGACCCTCTTGATCTCTCTCTGTCTCTTTTTTTCTCAAAGACAGATCTCTCATCTCTGAGAGAGAAGAGAGACAGAGAGAGATTAAGAGGGAGGGAGGAAGAGGGGGGAGAGAGCTGGAGAGGAAAAAGAGATTAGAAGAGAGAAGAACGAGAGAGAAACAAAGAGAGATAAATCTGTCTCTGATGCATTTTTAGTGTAAATTTTTAGTGAATTTTTAGTGTAAAATTTTTAATGCATTTTTAATATGCATTTTTCAATATCTTGGAATACAAAAAAAGAATACAACCATAATCATGCGCCTCACTGAAGTATGTGCCTCACTGAATACATCCATAATACATCAATACAAAGAAAAGAATACATCCATACAAAGAAGAAATCCATAATACATCCATATATAGAAAAGAATACAATCATAATACATCCATACAAAAAGAAAAAAATATGCGCCTCATTGAAGTCAGGCGATCGCCTCGCCTTGCGCCTGCGCTTCGTGTGCGCTGGATCCTTTATGTCTCACACTGCGCCTCGCGCCTTAATAACACTGTATCTTGTAACTCTCTTTTATCTAATACACAATCTATTTTTAGGTTTTTCTATTTCTCTACAAACATAATATGCATAAAAGTCATCAATTGCATGCTAAAAGAAGCTCAAAGGGGAGAACTCCTTAAATAAAGAAATAAAATAGGAAAATATCAAGACAGAGTATAAACTAATACTAGGGGGAAACACGATATTTAGCTATTTCATATCCTATTTTCTACAAATTAACATGTTATAACAAAGAAACATCAAGTAAACAAACATAAAGACAGTGAACAAGACAAATCAATTCTATCCCCGATAATAAAAAGAGATAAAAGCACTAACAAATATACATAGTAGATATGGGTTTTCTAAACCAAGAGAAACTGATAAATAAAATTGGCTGCAAATATGGCAAATACACAATAAGCAGAAGGAAATACCTCCATCTCCATTTATAAAAGATAAAAGATCATCAACAGATCTATCTCTACTCGTTCATCTACTCGCTCTTCTTCAACTTCCACATCCTAAAACAGGTATACATCTTTTAAGACAATCCTATTAGGCAATCAAAATATAATGCTAGTTTATTCAGTCATTTAAAGCCCAAAGTGCAATCTGATGAAAGTTACAGTATATATAAAGAAGAGGGTTTATTTCATTTGTCCCTACAATTAGGCTTCTTTCATATTAGCCCCCTAAGTCTTTTATTTTTATATTAGACACAAAAAATTTATTTAGTTGCAAGAAATTAGTTCCTCCAGTTTGATTAAAACACTAAAAGATAAAATGTTCCAATAATTCTAACTTAAAATGATGTAAGGAACAGTCCTTGCCCTCAATCCATCATTGCAATGATTATCTTCTGTCTCTAACTTTATTTTAAAAACTACATCCATTTTCTTCTAAAATCATACCCTATTGGACTGTTTCCTTCCGTCATTTTTGTCCCATTGAAACAAATGACAAGATAACTGTCACAACTGAGCAAAAGAAGGGGAAAAACACTCCTAATATCTTCTCAGTTAGAGTAAATGGAATATTCTAGCTGTCAGTGGTCTAATAATTTGTTGTAACTAAAATATAACTAGAGGGACTAATATGAAATACCAAAATTTGAAGAACTAATATGAAAATAAACCTAATTTGAGGAATTAATAAAGAAAAACTCTGCAGAAAAATTACCAAACTATTGCAAGAGCAACAATCTGCAATAATGGTGTTGCTATTACCTTTAACTTTTTTTCTCTCTTTTAATTCTTTTCTTTCTTAGCATAAAGTCGATTCAGCAACGAATTCGTGGATCATCAGTAGTGTTTTTCAATGGTCCTAATTTTTCTTCCTGAAATAGGTTAACAATGAAAAGAAGACCCAGAATCAAAATTGTTGATAAAAGAACTAAAAGAAACTAAATAAAATAAATACTTCAGTGAGGTCATCGGGCAGATGAAAAGTCCTCGCGTATCTCCTCAGGTGTCTTTCCTTCAATCATTCGGGCAAGTGCCCGGCTAGTGAGGTCAACCAAAGGCTTTAACTGAAGGCTGTCAGCAGCTGAAGCCAATTCACATAACCGTTTGGTATTTGTCTTAACGAACTTTCATTAAAGGACTTCCGCTCCTACACAAAATTAATAGAAAAACTTGAGTTGGACAAAGAAATATATGATAAGTTGTTGCAATCTTCTACTTGCAATGATCAAATAATCCACAGCAGGACCATACAGTCAAATAGATGATCAAACACTCAGCTTGGTCACCATGCTAAAGGAATCATTAATTGTTGGCCATCAAATTTCTACTCCCACGGTCCTTCATGAATTTATGTTTGAATTGTCTTAAGAATGAATTATGAACTTCATTATCTTGCAATTCATGAAACAGACATTACACTTATAAGAAGAGAAAGTGACCTTGTTTGAACGGCCAGGAATTTGATGAAATCGACAATAGTCAAGAATCAAGCTAAGCATGGACGGATTGACTCGTTCTGGTAGTGAAATAGCATAGTTCTTAGAAGATCCCATGCCCTTCTGAAGTATTTCTCGACATATCATGGGGCAGAACATAGCAACCTCCTCCTCAACTTGCCGGATTGAACCATCCGCACACTGAGCCATATATATGACTTCATGATCTGTTAGAGAAAACACAAAGAAATGTAGTTATCCTTAATTTCCACCACAGTTGGAAAAAAACTAGTGGTGGCAAGCTTCTAAAAATCTGGATAACTCAACAAAAGTAATTATTATAAGCTTATCAGTGGAAAATTAGCAAAAACCAGCATCAGAAGTTTTTAAAATAACAGAAAATTGCTGTAGCACTGGCAATTATAGACATGGTGATAGATGAACGAAAACGCTAAAAAGGAATGAAGCTTGACATAATACAACCCTATAAGAAAAGGAAGGAAAGAAAGATCATAAAGCTAATAGAGATTCGTGACAGACCTCTGGTTTAATGACTGCCATTTCACTTTCTGACATTTGAAGCGCCCTTGAGTAGACAATGAGAAAAGAAATAACCAAGTATTCCGAAAGTTATATGACTTCCTCTCAAATTATAGAATTTAATATTGAACCAAAGGTGAGCTGGCAACAATGACACTTGTCATTATACAATGAACATGGATTGTACACATGTACAACAGCGCATAACAGATACACTAATACTAATGGCATATATATAATTCCTATTTAAGAAGGCCTTTTTGTAGCATCAGTAAGCCAAACATACGCATGGCTTCAAGTGGAAACCTGTAATTGCATAATCTCAAACCACTTGCTTGACCTACCAAAATAAAAAAGAGAGATTCAGAATGATAAGAGTGCAAGGAACTACCAAAAGAAATAATAGTATTAATACGATAATAAAAATAAATAAGACATTTAGAAACCCTGTACTCCGAATACAGATATTATGTAAGCATTTCCTCCTCTAAATTCATATCACGGACTTTTTTTTCATTGTTTAGAAGCTATGCTTTCTAGAGTGCTAATTAACAAGTACTATATACATACTAAGAAGCACGGACATGGTCACATACTTGCACAACGAAGACACAACATATGGGTGCACATCAAACTCTAATAAGTACACATGAAACATCAATGGACACAAAGTGTCATGCCCAATATGGCTATCGACACAACACGACTTTGTAATAAAAGCATTTGTTTTGTAGAATTATTAGCAAAAAGGCATTTAAAACTCATTTTTTAAAAAGGAAAAAAGTGTTTTTATGGCGACAATGTCTAAAACCTTGTCTTAGTGAGAGAGAGGAAAAAACTTTTTGTTTTTTGTAAAATTCTTCTAAAGCATGTTATTTTCCATTTTATTCAAATCATTTTTTCTTGGAAAATTTTAAGGTTTTTTAGGCATTGGTCCCCTCATATTATCTTTAATTTGAAAGACTCCCCAAATCATATGATTTGTGATAAAGTCCCCGAAATCTTATTGTTGTCCAAATCACGACCTGATTTTCGTATCTTGCATCTCACGTCTGTTAAATCTTAACTAGATCCAAGTCAAACCCCTTCAAAACTAGAAGAGAGAGGGTGTTGTTAACTCTCTCTGTCTTAACCCCTTGAATCCTAACTAATTCCATCACCTTCTCCTTTCTCTCCTCCTCTCTCTTAACTTTCTTTCCCCTTCGATAACTCTATCTCCCCTCTTCGCCACTTCTTTCTAATCCCTAATTCCAGCATCTACTTTACCCCAATCTTGTGTCTCAATCAATATCAGTGGCGGCTGCAAGAAGGAAAATCTAAAAAGAGAAAGAATTAAGATGGAGGGTGAGTAAACCCTAATTTAAATGTAAAGGTGAGGAAAAATTTTCTACAAATGTTCCCCTTTTTTGGGTTCCTAACATCTCCCTTGTTGGATCAAGTAATCTTCACATACTGAGAAAAGCTACAATTTTTCCCTTAGATAGAGATTCTTCGTTATTTAAGGTAAGATTTTAAATATTCCCAGTTTTTACTCATGCATGAAGATGAAGTTGGATGAATTGCATGAAGACAGAAAGGGAGTGAGAACAAGAAGAGAAGGAGAGCAAGAGGAAGCAATTGATGAGAAGTAGAGGAGAAGAGGTGCAGAAGAGAAGGGGGAGGGTTCTGAATTTATGGCTCAAAGAACTAGTACTAGAAATTGAGAGGAGGTTAAGAATGGAACGAATAAAAACGGGAAAAACTTAACTTCTTTAAGTGTAAGTTTATAACAGAAAATTTTTCAGCCCAGATAACAGAAGTTACTGGGAGGTCTAATTTGAAACGGGTTACAGGATTTAGGGGACTTTAACATAGTTCATATGATTTGAGTGACTCTTTTCAAATTAAAGATAATATGGGGGCCTGATATCTAAAATGCTCTTTTTTTTTAACTTTCTAGCAAATTAAATACATAGCAATTTATTATTGCTTGCATGGTTCTAACTATCGGATATTGGGACCGTAACAGATGGGGATTTTTCATATCGGATATCAGATATCGGTAGAGATATCGGGATACCCGCGCATATCGGGCGTTCATATCAGACACTATATATAATTAAATATTGATAACTAAAAGTTGATTTAGTGTCATAGATATCATCTACCTAATAAAAATGATGTAATATGCAAGCAAAGGCTGTAAAAAAAAACAATGTATATTTGCAACCAAACATGCAATAAATAAGTTATTTCATATCGGCAATATATCGGACGATTTATCGGCCGATATCGGGCGACTTATCGCCGCCGATATTTCAAATATCGGCCATTTTTTGCTGGCAAACGATGTGGCGAACGATTTTTTCATATCGTATTGGCGCAGGCAAATAGGAGATATCAGACGATATCTCGGCCGACTCGGCCGATATTTAAAACAGAGATTGCTTGTCACCTGAAATTTGGTAATATGAACCAATAGTGACTATATTTCATTTGTTTTAAATTGTTATATTATTTACAAATGAAAATGTGCAAGCAAAGTTTATTTAAACCTAAAATCATTTTGGGGAAGAAAAAAATCATATCTTTTTCTTTTGCGTAAAGGTAACATGCCTTTTTTTAAAGATTCATTATTTTTTGAAGCTAAAATTACTGTTTTTTCGTATGTATTTGGCATTCACCTTTTGTGTCCCTTTTTTAAATGTATTTTTGAAATTACTAATGTATTGCACATGTTTCCCATTCTTTTTTTTTTTTCAGTCATTTTGCTAACAGTGCTTCTTCGTATATAACTGGAAGCAATTTCACTGATTCTGATGCAAGGCTATGTAGGAAGTTAGCAACCTATGCCATCAAGACGCTAAGACCCTTCAGACCATGGCCGAGCCAGTTAGTCTAATTTCACAAGCACAAATTTTTCCTAATTTATTTTTTACTTCAATCAGCAAATACATTAGCCATGCAAAGTCCACATCACAATCTAACCCAATCCTCTTCTCCACACAATCAAGTAATCTTAAATTCAGAAACACACTTTCATAATAATAATTAAAAGAAAGAAGCCTAAAAGAAATTTGATAATGTGAAAAATAATCAGTAAACAGCAATGTCACGCTGATGCTAATGCTAATGCTAATTCACAGTGCGCTGTGAAAAAGAAAAATGAATTTTGGGAATAAAAGCAATTCCTAACTTTCATTGGCGGGAGCTTCTAGTGGCTGCAAGATGGCATGCAGATTGGAATACAGTAAAGGGAAATGAGACGGAATGAAAAATGTTAAAGGGGAATATAAAAGAGAAAAAAATTATTAAAAATAAAAAACTAACCTTTGTAGAGAAAGGGATACGAGGGGCCCCGTCGATATCGCCGACGGTGAAGGAGGCGGCGGCGACGGCACCGTCGCCGTAGTTTGAGAGGAAGAGAAAGCGAATGATGAGAGTGAGAAAGAAGAACTGCGGGCAGCGATGAAGAATGGAAGAGGGGATTCACGGGCAGCGGTGCTGTGCCCTAGAGAGAGAAAAGCGAGAGAAGCTGATGTGAGAGAAAGAGAGAGAGAGGACTGAGAGAGAGAGAGAGAGAGACTGTCTGAAGCTCTCGAGGATTCGATTGCTTAGGGGATTTTACAAATCAGCCCCCAACAACTTTCATAGTTAGACTTGATGCATAATATATTTGATTTAACATTTTTGTTGGGTTAATGGCTTAGGGGTGTTTGGTTAGTTGCAAAATGGTTGCAAAATGTAAAAAGTTTTGCAACTTTACACTTTTCACTTGTTTGTTTCCATTTGCAAAATGCAAAAATTTTTTCCACTTACAGTTGCTACAGTTAAATTTGTGGTCATTTAATTCTCACTTTTACACTCATATTTTCTCACTTGCAGTTGCTACAGTTAAATTTGTGGTCATTTAATTCTCACTTTTACACTCATATTTTCTCACTTGCAGTTGCTACAGTTAATTTTGTGGTCATGTAACTCTCACTTGTAGTACACCAATTCAAAACAGTTTACTTGATAATCAATATATAATTTAATATTTTTAAATTTAATATTTTAAATAGTGTTCAATTTCTTATTTAAGTATTTATTATTTTATATTTTTAATCTTTAATTTTTTATTATTTTTAATATTGTTTTAATATTTAATATTTTACTATTTTAATTTACTATTTTTATTTAATATTTTATTTAATATTTTATTATTTTATTAATACTTATTCCATTTTTTATTATTTTATTAGAGTAAATATTTTATTAATATAACAATATTATACTTTAATATAAAATTACTATATATTTAGTTATTTAATTTTTAATATAAAAATTACTTTATTAATATCATAATATTTTTATTATTATATTAATATTTTATTATGTTAATATTGTAATAATAATTCAGTATAATAATACTATATATGATAATTTATTATTAAATTATAATTATATTTTACTTTGTTAATTTATATTTCTATAATATTACAATAATATTATAATAAAATTTATACTATAATAATTTTCAAGTATTTTTAATATTATTACTATATTTTTACTATATTTTATTTTTTTTAACATTTTTTAATATTTATATTTTATTAGTATTCTTAAAATTTTATTAATGTTCTTTAGATTTTCTAAAATTTTATATTATTATTTAATTAATATTTTAGTAATATTTTACTATTTATACTAATATTTTATTAATATTATTATTATAAATAAAATATTAAGATTATTAATTTTTTATCTCAAATTTATTAATACAATTTATTTGCAATATTAGATTTAATTTAATAGTATTTATAATATTTAAATCACTGCTACAGTTAATTTTGTGGTCAACTTTTCCACTTTCACTTTTACATTACCAACCAAACACCGTAAAACACAATATACTTTACCATTTACACTTTCACTTTACCAACCAAACACCGTAAAACACAATATACTTTTCCATTTACACATCACTTTATCAACCAAACACCGTAAAACACAATATATTTTCACTGCTACAGTTCACTTTTTCCATTCTCATTTTACAACTTACGACTTGCGACGTTTTGCAACGAACCAAACAGGCCCTTAGTTTGGAAACACAAGCACTCTGATATGCACTGTATACCAAAAAAAAATTTGAAAATTTGAGGTTCTACAAACTTTGGTTTTGGAAAATCTCTCAGTTTCATAATTTCAGGGAAAAAAACTCATATTAGAGTTTCCAAAACAGTGATTTTATTAACTCTATGGTCACCAAATCATAATTTCGAAACAAATATTTTTGTATTAAGTTTTTTTGGCACTTGACCTTGAATCTCAAGTCAAAGTTCTGCATTCTAAAACATGACAACCAGACTAGAGACCTAAATAGTCTTGTAGTGACGCTACTTTACTGCATTAATGCAAAAATGTTGATTCATGCAATTACACTTATAATGCAAGTTGTTAAAAGTAGGTCAAAATTTTAACACTTTGTTACTATTTATGTTTATCAATATATCAATAAGTTATAGAATATTTTTAATTATATATTCAGAACATATTGTGAATATAAAAGGGGTTAATGTAACGCCTCGATCCCGCGGGTACGGAGACGTTACTGCGACGTATATACGCAGGATAGAATACCCCTATATATATATATATATATATATATATATATATATATATATATATATATATATATATATATATATATACGCTAAGCATCAGTACAGCAACAATCAGAGTGCCGAAGCACAGTGGTGATATACATTCAATAAAATAGTACAAATACACTGTTATCACAGAGCGAGATCTAATATTACATGAATATTACATCACCAGGAGATACAAATACATGATTATAAAAGAGTTACAAGAGTAAATAGTATAAAGTGGCTCTCGAGCAGCAAGAGGAATATCGAGAGCCAATCAAGAGGGGCCTCGAAGGAAAGGGATAGGATGATCTGACATTGATCCATCATGCATTCGCTGCGCTAAAAAGGCTCCATGGAGGGTATGCTAAAATCAACGCTCTAGAATTTGTACACGCTGGTCCAGGTTGTCAGAAAATAACCCAGCTAGTATGAAAAAAATGATGTCAAGTTCCATGCTCAAGCAAACACGCGTGTATTGTAACACGCCGCTCTCGGAATACATACTTAGATACGTGTTCTGATTTTTTGATCGTATTTTTGATTTACTTTCCATATTTATTTTTGTTTTATGACTACTAATGTGATTGTTTTGCATTGGATCCGAATTCGTGGACTCAGAGTCAGTCCTAGTATGAACCGAAAACCCGATCCTAGTTTATTGCTCGATTTGATCTTTCCAATAGTCAGATTTGACTGATTTTAATTTAAACATTATTTTTCAATATTTTATATTTTTCATAATTTTCTGAAATTTTTTCGAATAAATTGCAAAATCTTCAAAACTGGTATCGACTGGTGCCGCCGATCGATTCTCGGATTTTAATTCGCAAACGGAGTTGAATGTCTAAAATCCGCTTTCACATTATTTCTTAAAATCACATTTTCTATCTTAATGAATTTTAGAGATTTTTCTGAATTTATCAAAATTTTACCGATTTGGTGTCGGCCAGTATCGCTGGTTGATTCCAGGATTTTTAATTTGAAAATGAGATTTAATTTCTGAAAACTGTTTTCATATTATTTCGATTTTTTATCTCTGAGAGTTTTTGGGAATTTTTCAGAATCTATCAAAATCTGGCCGAGCTAGTGTAGAACGATAACAACGGTTGATTTCAAGATTTTATTTGAAAAGCAGACTAAATTTCTTGAAATTGATTTCACCATGTACGTTAAAATAATATTTACTATTTTTGAAAATTTTTGAAAAGCTTTCCGAGTTACTCTATTTTCTGGCTTTTTTGATATTTTCGGTGTTTTCCCAAATCTGGGATAACTATCGGGATATTTTCTTTCATTTTTCTTCTTTTTACCTTTTATTCTCCTCCACATCTTTTTCTCTCTTTTCTTTTTTTTTTCTTTTTTCTTTTCCCCATTTTTCTCCACCACTCAACATCCCTAAAATATCTCCTCCCTCCTTTTATAAACCTTTCTTTCTTCTTTCTTTTCTTTTCTCCGTTTTCTTTCTTCTTTCCCTGGCGCCGACGATAGCAGCCATCTCCCCCTTTCCCTTTCAAAATTCTCCTCCCTCTTCCTCAATCTTCATCTTAAATTCTCATTCTCTCTCTAATCTCTTCATCTCCTTTTTCAATTTCTCCAAATTCCTCTCCTTTCATTCTCTCTCTCTCTTTCAACAAGATCAGTGCCCCTGCCACTTGGCCGCACCTCAGGCGCCACCCTGGCCGGTGAGCACCCATGGCCAAGCCCCAACTCCAGCCACCATCTCCTCGTTCTCCTCCATCTCCCACATTTCTTCCACCACCATCTTTAACTCTTTTTTCTTCAATCCATCACCAACTCCACCCAATCCACCACCATAACCACCACCTTCTCCACCTCTTCACCACCACATCAGCTCATTAACACCACCGTCCACTACTACTTCCATCTTCATCTCTAACAACCACCTCCACCACCATCTTCACCATCTTCAAAAAAACCCCAACTCCTCTCCTCTTCTCCCTCCTCCTTGGGGTGGCCGGCGCCGCCTCTGGCACTGCCTGGGCCACGGCTAGGCCCTCTGGCCTTTTCATGAGTGGCAGGGGCAGCAGCCCCTCCCTTTTTCCCTCCTTTGTCTCTCTCTCTCTCTCTCCTGTCTCACTCTCTCCTTGTTCTTATTCTCTCTCTCTCTCTCTATATATATATATATTAATATATTGTGGCGCGTATGCGAGTTTCTGGGATTTCAGATTTACGGTGATTTTTTGAAGATTTTAGGCGAGTGTCCTCGCCTTGTTTTGGGTTTCCTGCTTCGACGGGTTGACTTGTAATTTATTCCGTGTTCGATTGTATTTGTATTTGTATTGGGATGTGCCCTTATATTTGCATGTGGCAGAGTGTCCAGAATTGTACAAGTATATGCCTGTGACGAATGTTTGTACTAAAGTAGTTTATTTCCTGCACATCTATCTGCCTGCGATGTGTTATATTTCTGTTTTTATACAATGTATGGCAAACCCTTCATGGTCGTTTAGCATCCGAGCTCTACACTCAGCCTCCGGTCTTCACCGCTCTACGGTAGCCTAAATATTATCACATTTTTTATGCATGCTCGTGTGGTTCTAACATCTCGTGCAGGTACTCTTGTACAACTCTGGGTTTCTGCCCACTCTCAGGATGGCTACCCAATAGGTTTTAGGGCTCGCACCCTTATGGGTTTCGTTGTAACTACCAAGAGTGCGCTAAGACCTCGAACATACTGAAGCCCTCGGGCTCTCGCCCACTTCCTCGAAAGAGGAGTGCACTTAGACCGTTAGGTCTCTCATGCTCCGCCTGGTAGACATGCTTAGTGCTCAGCGCTTTATCACTAGATTCGTCTAGGTGAAACTCTGCCGAATTTAGACTCGCCTTCTAAGCCGAGTCATTCCAGTAGCTCCGTCAAGCACTTTAGTGATTAAACACGGTTTGCTGTACGAGCCTCTAGCTTGCTTAGCTTCGCTTAATTGCCTGCTTACCAGTTTATCTATTCTTCTATTATTGGTTGTGAAGAGTTTGAACTTTTACTGTTTTTCAGAGATTACATGGTTTTTCGGTCGTACCAATCTCTTATATCGGTATTATTTCTTGTATCGCTTGACATGCTTTCACTTGATGTACTAACATTTATCATGTCTTCTCTTGTCACCTGCCTGATATCACCTAGCCCCTGTCATGCTACTACTTGACATGTGATTATCATATTTACGAGGATCATGTACCTATTATCCTGTATTATATATAATGATCTGTATCCCCACTACTCATGTACTCCTGAATTCCTGAATTCAGAGGGATGGCGAGTGGAGCTAAGTGCCACATGGAGCAAAGTGTCACACTACAAACGTGGTGGAGGCCACCTCTTGGTATCCATGGGGCCACCTCAAGGTATCCACATCTCGTCCTCTTTGCACCTATTACCCAGAATGCATATGGTATGGAACTAAGTGCCACACTGAGCAAGGTGCCACATCATGCACGTGGTGGGGGCCACCTCTTGGTATCCGTGGGGCCACCTCAAGGTATCCACATCTCGTCCTCTTTGCACATGTTACCCAGAATGCATATAGTATGGAGCTAAGTGTCACATGGAGTAAGGTGCCACACCATACACGTGGTGGGGACCACCTCTTGGTATCTGTAGGACCATCTCTAGGTATCCACTACTGCATCCGTGGCTTCCTGCCTTCCTGATCTAGCACCTGACACGTAACAATAATAATGTTAGGAATGTGGGATATTTAGTCTTTTCTTAGCTCGGATACTAGTACTCACATATCAGATCCAAATGAGTTCTACTAGAGTACACATCCTAGTTCGGACTACTAGTGGTGTGAGACACTGATAGGGAGATGATTGAAATATCAGACAGTACTGATATTTATTATTTGATTTTCTAACCTCTTGTTTACTAATTTGTACTGGCATGCTTGTGACTCAATACCTGACCCCACATCATATATAACTTAATTACTAAATAATAATAAAATCAAGAGAGAGTGTTATTGAATCACTTCCTCATTCGAATAATGGTGTTCGTATATCAGAGTTCGGATTGGGCTCTACCAGAGTGCGGACCCGGTGTGAATTGTCAATGGTATGGGACACTAGAAGGAAATGATTAGAATAACAGGTGACACTAATTATTATTATTATACGATTAAGTTATCCTATTCATTACCTGTATATGATTTCTGTGACACTGTGATTATTCCTGACATTATTATTCTATTACATTGAGGCAACTTAAGTTGTATGAGCTCAGGTTATGGTGTCATGGGGCATATGGTATATATATGAGGGTATCCTTGTTTGGATTATTCTTTCGACATACTTATCTCATGAAGCTGTAAACTGGGTTTGTACCCCTGGTTTTGCCGTAATTGCTTTCATCGGGTTTTACTTCAGATTTCTGATTTTTTTATTATTATATTATATATGTTTACATCTGGCTTACCACTTGCGTTCTACCCCACTAGTCTCATGTTCTTATCATATTATACCATGTATGTTCCTTGCTTGATATTACTTACTATCTCTCTGCATGTTCCTGTATGCTTACACTCACGATACGATTTTTAATGCATGTTTATGATCGGATTTATCGATATATGTGTGCTTGTCCCTACACGCCACTTAGCATTAACCACACCACTCGTTCGAAAGTTCTGACTCCCCTAGATCCTCATGTCCAGATCTCAGAGCTTGGAGTTTGTGGATTCTCCCAGTTGCCGATCAGAGATGCGCAGCGGAAAGCGTGGATCATCGGCAGACCGTCTGAGGCCCTATCCTTTCAGCCCCTGCTTGGCTCTCGATTTTTTCCTTTATGACTTGTGACCGCCTTTGTATAGTTCATTATTGTATATCTCTTTATATTCTCGCATTTGCGCCTATCGGTGATGTATTATTCTTGTAATATTATGTCACGTCTTGTGATAACTTTATAGTTGTACTTATATGTTGGAATGTATAATGCATCACGTATTTTCGAGCTCTGATTCTTGCCTGTACTGGTACTTAGCGTATATATGTGAGGGTATTTCGACCTACGTATATACATCGCAGTAACATCTCCGTACCCACGAGATCCGGGCGTTACATGTATCGATTAATCCGAATCAGTAAACATGTATCGAAAATCGTGTTGTGAGTTCATGCACACACAAGCATATAATGAAATCTCAAGTAAGAAAATATGGACAAAACTAGTTAAACAAGCTCAAACTATGGATTCATGGGGTTAGTACATCAAGGGAATAATCTAAATAAGAAAACCCTCATAAATATACCTTAAAGCTCATATCATCATAGGCTGAGTTTATACAACTCGAAATGCCTTCACTATAATAGAAATAGGAAAGCAGTATGAAAATCTGAAAATAAACAAGTCAGGTGACTCAACACAGTAGCACAGATATTATACACAAGTGAAAAGCCAGATAACTTAATTATACAATAATAACAATCAATATCGCCTGTTATTATAATCATTTTCTACTAGTGTCTCATACCACTGGTAGTTTATACTGGGTCTGTATTCCAGCAGAGCCCAATCCGAACTCTGATATGCGGATACCATTATTCGAATGAGAAAATTATTCAACCCGCTCTTGAGATTATTATTGTTTAGTAATTAAGTTATGTCTGGTGTAAGGTAAAGTATTGTATCACAGATCTCACAAGTATAGATCAAGCATATCACTGGTCAGATGTCAATAACATGTTATTATTATTATTAGTTTATTAACACTGGCCCGACCCGTATGTCTAGGTATGTGTCTCGGCGTCCTTGCACACATACATCTACATATGAGTAAAAAGAGTTTTGTTATTGGAAACTGATGGGGGATCAACGAAACATGTTTATATTCGGCCCCGTACATACCCTGGACAACAGCCTCAGAAGCTTTCGGTACTGGAGTCCAGAACCGATCGCTAAGTCTTAAGGATCTTATTTGTATGCCCTAAAACAATAATGGAATCAGGAGCAAGGGTGCCAGTACACCCCACCGAAACACCTGGTGGTCCTCAGGTAGAATCTGTTGGCCCAAAGGCCCATCATTCTATTTTTGATGATGATTAACTCATGTAGTTATAGTAGTAATGATCTTGTGTTTATAAGTTTCAGATATTTGATCAAGATCTTAGTCGGTGTTTAGCTTCAACAAAAGATTCGAAGTCAAATTTTGAAGCTAGCACGTGTTGATTCAAGAGCTCGCGCTTCAAGATCGCTTCAAGTACTCAAGAGGAGTCTAGTTCTTTGGATCAAAGTTTTGGACCAAGTCAAGATGGAGAAGAAGATTTTCAAGAGAAGAAAGTTTTGGACCAAGTCAAGATGGAGAAGAAGATTTTCAAGACTTGTGTCATGTTTGTAAGTGTTAAGATTTTGTGTTTTAGATAAAATGTAAAGGATATATTAGTTGTGGATTGCTCAAGCTCATATACACAAACACAAAATTTATATGTGTTTTCATAAGAATATTTTTGATTTTAGAAAATACTGTTTTGATTTTGAGCTTCAAAGTATATATCTTTATGTTTCATGAATAGAGTTCATCAGAACAAGTTTGCATGTTTATATGTGTTTTGGATTTCCTCCATACACTATGTTGGTTCAAATGTTTAGAAAAACTTATTTGATGTTTCTATATCATGTGTTTAAGTTTTGTATTTATCAAAACTTTGTTTGGAGCTTATTGTCAAAAACATAGATATTTCATCTTATATGTATATTGGATCATATCCATACACATTAAACTTCAAAAGTGTTTAAAATATCTTATTTTTGTATTTAAATAAGTTTTGGAAAAAAATCAGTTTTTTCATTTAAAAGTTTGATTTTGAAAAATATCAGTTTTTGTTTAAAGATAAATTTATATATCGCAAAAATAGTTCAATTTGTTTGTAATATATATTGATTTTTTATCACACATATTTGAATTTCAAAGTATTTCAATAAACTTAATTTTGTGAATTTTATGTGATTTTATGAGATTTTATAGGATATTAAAAGATCAAGTTTTAATCCCTTTTATCCCAGACCTGACCTTCTGGTGGTCGACCGACCCAGAAGTCGGTCGACCGAGTAGTCGTCCGATGTGCGCAGAACGTGCACACAACCTTGGCTTAAAGGCCGATCGACCAGCCAGAGAGCACAGCTCTCTGATTCTTGCCTTGGTCGACCGACGGTCGACCGACATGTTAAGACCTGAGTGCGGTCGACCGAGCGGTCGACCAGCAACCCCAGTGGTCATAAATATGACTGACCGGCTGGTCGACCGATAGGCCAATATGGCCCATAATGGCTAATTTTCTGATGCCTCTATAAAAAGGACTTTTGACAAGATTTTTGGGTAAGATTTTTAGGCTGTTTTCTAGAGCACCTCTTTGGAGTTTCTAAGCAAGTTTTTAGAGCTTCAATTCTATATCAAAAGAGAGTTTACCAAGAGTTATCTCTTGTGTTTTCAAAAGAGTTTTCTTGAGATTTTGCATCACTCACTCTATTTGGTTTTCTCATACAAGCTTGAGCTTTTCGTTACTATATTCATCCTATAGGATACTTATTGTGAGAATTTTTTTTGTGATCAAGAGAAGCAATCACAAGTTCTCATACATGTATTGTGAGGAGTTATAGAGGTTGTGGCCTCGGTGAAAAGTATTTTGTGGTAATCAAGTGAAATAATCACCAAGTGTTCTAACTTGTGGTTGGAGGAGTTGTAAGAGGTGTGGCCTCAGCAAACTAGTGTGTTTGCATGTGTTGTTCTTGCGGGAACAAGTGAGAGACTTGCAGGTTCAAGAGTTCTTGAGAAAGCTCATTGTAGGTGCTGCGACACCGAGTGATCTCGTCGGATCGTTATAGTGAAAATCATTCATAGTGTTGAAGGCGGGGACGTAGAGCAAATGTGCTCAAACTTCAAAACAATTCTCCTGTGTTTCTAATTGCTTATCTCTCTCTCTGTAACCCCCTGATTCTTGATGTACGTATCACAGTATCAGTACTCGATACGGCGTACAAAATTGATTTGACCTTTCTGCTAATTAGATTGAGCCGGTTTTAGTTTTAGATATCATTTTCTAATATTTTAGATTTTTCAGAATTTTCTGAAATTTTTCTGGATAATTTTGGAAAATCTCCGTAGTCGGTGTCAACCAATACTGATAATCGGCTCTACGATTTTTAATTCACAATAGAGATGAATTTTTAGAATTTGCTTTTACCTTATGTCTTAGAATCATATTTTCTACGTTAGAGTATTTTTGAGAATTTTTCTGAATTATTCTAAAATCCGGCTAAACTGGTGTCGCCTGGTACCGGTGAAACCTTCTAGGATTTTTAATTTACAAATCAGACAGAATTTCTTTAAACTGTTTTTATATTATATCTCAGGATAATATTCTCTATTTTATAGAATTTTTGAGAACCGTTTGGAACTGGCCAAAAATTAACCTAATTAAATAATATTATAATAATAAATTTTAAAATTTTTTTTCTTCCTTTTTTTTCCCCTCTTCTCCAATTCTCTGGATCCCTCTTCCACCGCCTTACCCACCGCCTTTCTCTTCTCCCTCTCTCTATATTTATCTCTTAATTTCTCCCCTCTTTCTCACTCTAACTCTCCCTCTTTCTAATTTAGGTTCACACATGTTCATGTTACACATATCACTCAGACACACTCACTGTTACTGTAGCGATACGCCCACACTGTCATTATACTTAGACCTAAAACCCACTACCCTCCTAACTTGCATATCATCAGAAAGCCAAGTAAAAAAACTATTAAGTAAATTACACTATCAACATTATACTATCAAAATAGCAGTTAAAGACAAACCTTCGTACTCTTAGCACTACAGTTAAATACCTTAAAATTAATGAAGTTCAG
The DNA here is from genome assembly GCA_038442645.1 of Agave tequilana. Lineage (NCBI taxonomy): Eukaryota > Viridiplantae > Streptophyta > Magnoliopsida > Asparagales > Asparagaceae > Agave > Agave tequilana. Next base: position 121,848 of record JAVJIF010007758.1, on the reverse strand, counting down.
TCCTGTTCAGACTTATAGCTACTACCTCACACATGGAAGTACACTATAATTTATCATGTGCATAGACAAACATAATGCAATAACCATTGTAACAACAATCGTCAACTAGACTGAAATACTTACTAATTGTTATTAAGACTTTGGACAGATATACAGTCCGATATTACTGCTAACCAACTACAACATCTAACGCAATAAACAATTTTTATACTAATCATAACAACCATTTGAAATGGTCAAGTACAAATTAATCACACAAATAACTTAAGTTAGCGATAAAAGTCGTGCGAACACTTTGTCTGACTAATACAAACCTTAAATCACTAATTCAAATCCAAATATTGTAATAATACTGAAAGTGCCTAACTAAAACACACCCTCCTCTAAACAAAGAGTAACACTTATAATAGACATAATTAAACGTATTATAATCCTAACAATAGCATATAATCATGATCCTTGTCAAAATGATTAACTTTATAAAAGTAGAAATGTACATTATTATAGTACTTAATCAAACTTACTACATAATATTGTCTAACATAATTGTACTGACAAAGCTCATTGTCACTACTTATGTCTCTTTTTCCAATCTTTCACATTAATATCACTCTAAATACTACAAGCGTGTAAGTGAGATAGCTGTTATTTTTAGCATATAATTAGCAGTCTACTATACTATGACTTTACTATTAAGTGAAACTAGTATTCGTCTCTTTATGTTATTTTTTATTTATAGTAGGATAAATAACTTGCAAAAAACTTCTCTTAGTACGGATTGAAATGAAAAAAAATTGTTGTCCTGTCGATTTTTAATCAGTGGAGTATTATTAATAGTAAATATTGTAGGACTAATAAGAGTATTATACTAAAGTTATTTAAATTGAGCGTAAACTTTAGTTTAAGCTGAATTTGTCTAAATATTTTTTTAGTATGTTTTAGACTGTATAATTTTAATTATTACGTTAAGCTTTGTGTGTGGCAGTCTTGAGAAATTGAAATGTGCTTAGTTAAGTGTTAAGATGTTTTTTGTATCTTCAATTTTTGGTATACATTTTTATTGTAGATGCGTCTACATTATATAGCTGTTATTACATTGGATTAAACTCTATTAATTCAGAAAAATTCTCAAAAATTCTCAAAAATAAAAGAAGTCATCCTGAACATTGTTGTGAATTTCTAAAATTCATCCCCGATTGTTAATTAAAAATCCCAGAGTCAGCCTATGTCACCGATCGACCCCAAATTGAGATTCTTCTCCAATAATTTCCAAAAAAATTCCAAAATTCTAGAAAAACTATAAAAATGGAAAATAATATCTTGAGCTGAAGTGGCTTCAATTTGATTACCAGAATAATTAAATCAATATCAGATACCAGTATTGACATACGTTCTCAATTTGATTACCAGGATAATTAAATCAATATCAGATACCAGTATTGACATACGTATATCGGAAGCCGAGGGTTACAATCCTACCCACCTTATAAAAAGAATTTCGTCCTCGAAATTCAGCCAGGCATCGACATATAAATCGAAGCTACCTCTGCATGAGTTAGGATTGTCCCAGATCCGTAGTCGTGTCAATATGATATAACTCAATACCAAGTCAATCATGGGTCATGATCTAACATATTCATCATCATAAGTCCGGGGATCGAATTGACTTTCCAGAGTTAATAATCGGTCATCCTTTATATCACTTTCATTCTTCGATCTACTATAGTCATGTTCATCTGATAAAATTACTCCCACTATTTATAGTTTTTCTAGAATTTTGGATTTTTTTTGGGAATTATTGGAGAAGAATCTCAATTTGGGGTCGATCGGTGACATAGGCTGACTCTGGGATTTTTAATTAACAATCGGGGATGAATTTTGAAAATCTGACTTCACAACAATGTTCAGGATGACTTCTTTTATTTTTGAGAATTTTTGAGAATTTTTCTGAATTACTAGAGTTTAATCCAATAAAATAATGCATTTGTAAAGAAGTGTCATGGTATTTTTAACGCTTTATGAAATGGTAAACTATGATGATTGATGATTGCTTGTTTCAATGTACACTGCGTTTCTGATTAAGAATGTTGACTAAAGACAAAGGTGATCTAACTGTGCTAGCTTATATGATTGACTCTAATTCAGCTTATGCAGCTATATCTTACTTTTCGTTCAGCACTTCAGTTACCGAACCACCGATATACTGGACATTGAACGAGCATGTGTCAGCATGGTTGTGGACACCTTTATTTCATTTATCTGTATTGTCATTATACGGACAGTCTAGTACACAAAACACTGTATTTCATGTAAATACTTGTTACAGTAGATATTGTTGTTCCATGTACATATACTACTGTTACACATATACCGATTCACTCGAAACTATTATTTCCTATTCATGAACCACTGATATACGGATATGCTATTTCACTGGATACTGTTACATAGATACTCTGTACACTATTGTTCTTACATCACAGTAACATAGATTTGCTGGTATACATGCAATTAATTGTTTCTTTATTCCTGTTGCATGGTTCACTGATCATGTTACCTGGATTACTGACATTTGAATATTCGTGTACTCATGTTACATTATATATTTGTTCATGTAACCGTAACCGCAATACTGATAAAAATCTTGTTAACTTATTAAATGTTATAAATATTGTTAACACGCTAGCATCTGGTATACCAGTTATTAGCACAGTCACGCCAGCATCCGGCGGAACATGTGTGGAACTAAGTGCCACATGGAGTAAAGTGCCACATCACACTTATCCGTGGTGGGGGCCACCTCTTGAATATGTGGGGGCCACCTCTAGAATCCTCACTCCGCCTGGTGTTGGGTGACGAGAATGTCTTTGGTGCTCTTGTTATTGATATTGTTACTGACCAGACTCAGTATTCTTGTTATATTGTATTCCCGTTATACGCATGGTCATTTTAACGTCTGGCACATGGTGTGTGGAACTAAGTGCCACACAGAATAAAGTGCCACACCACATACATGGTGGGGGCCAATTCTTAAATCCGTGGGGGCCACCTCTAGAATCCCACGTCGCAGGGTGTTGGCATGATGAAAGCATCCTCAGTGCGCTTGCTATTCAGACCCATTACATGATACATTTAATAACCCAACAATAGTGACGTCAGGAACACTTGCTATTTGGTTATTCTCTCGTCTGGATAATGATACCCATATGTCATGTCCGGATGGGTTCGACTGGAGTACGGACTCCAGTATGAACTGCCAGTGGTATGGGACACTAGAAGAAATTGATTAAAATACCAGGTGGTACTGATTGTTATTATTGTATAAATAACATGACTTGCTTGCTACATGTATCCTACTGTTTAGCTGTACTGTTACTATTCCTGATAATTTATCCACTATCATATGACGCATGTGATCGGTCTACTTTATTTCACTTCCTGATACATGTTACACTTTTTGTGGTAGCATGCTATTCATGTACACATAGACTCTACCTTTCATGTATTTTCTGTGCTATATATATATTCTTCATGCACACACTATTCCTGGCACTCATGACACTATAGTAAGATTCTTCATGTTTCCCATAGACACCGTCAGGTTATTATTTATATACATACGAATAACATGCTAGGTAATGATGATTTTATAGTACTGCTAAATAATACTATTATAACATACTAGGTGTTGATGGATATGATATATTATCGTGATTGTACTACTGTAGTATATATTACTGCTTCCTTCATTTTACCACTCACTAGGTCGCTTTCTGACGACCCTGGGTTTACGTGCCCAGGTTAGAGATTCCAGATATCATATTGTCAGATATGTCATCGGATTCGCATAGGAGACTCATCATTAAGATCATTCATAGGTATCTTTGTGATTTGTTTCCGTTATCTTATTTAGCCCGGTTTTCATATCTGTTATGATCACTAACCTCTTTCTGCAGGTATTCTTGTACTTATTTACTGCTGGAACTCTTATATATAGGGAAGCTATTTCCTGTATTGAGGCTTAGCGTATGTACGTGAGGGTATTTTTGCCCTGCGTATGTACGTCGCCATAACGTCCCCATATCTGCGAGATCGGGGCGTTATACTCTCACTTGTGTTTATATATCTTACTGTATGACCCGGAAAAGGAGAGGACAAGAATTGCAGTAAAAGTTTTCCTTGAATCAAATGAAAAGGATTACAACAAAAATTGTTCCTTCCGGTTACAAGGGAGGGAGAATATTGAATCTTGAATTCCCCCTTTGTTTAAGGCTGGGTTCTTCGTGTGGCGGTGGAGAGTGAATCTTGTTCTCCGTTGACTAGATGACCGTCCTTCAGGGATCTCCTCTTCGGCCGGTAGAAAGAGTGACACAGCTCTGTCTACCAAAACTCTAAAAGAGAAGGTAGGCGAAAGCTAGCTCGTACGCAGCGAACTTGCTGAAGAGTTGATCTGCTTCTTTTCTCTCTGTGTCGCCCTCTGTCTCTCTTCGTCCGATTGATTCTCTGATCTCCCCCCTCCTTCATAGTAAACAGGGCTATTTATAGAGGTACCAGGGGTGAACGTGCCCCCTAAAAACGCTCCACAATGAGGGCCAACTTTCCCGCTACATGGGCGGTAACTAACCCACGTGCCTGCTAAAGACACGCCACGATGGGGGCTGATTTCCCTTACGTGTAGGCAGTGATTGGTCCCTTAACCAAGGCGGTTATAACTGAGACGCGGGTTTTAGACCTTTGCGTCTTGAGGCTGAGACGCGGGTGTCAGGCCGACGCGCCTTGATGCTGAGACCACGGGTGTCGAGCCAACGCGCCTTGATGCTGAGACGCGGGTGTCGAGCCAACGCGCCTTGATGCTGAGACGCGGGTGTCGAGCCAACGCGCCTTGATGCTGAGACGCGGGTGTCGAGCCAACGCGCCTTGATGCTAAGACGCGGGTGTTAGTCCCTCGCGTCTAGAGCTTGAAACTTTGCTTTTCAATGGCTTGTCCTCCAGTAACTTTTGGACAGCCTACAGAACCCCCTCCAAAGTTTTCGATATTCCGCAGTTAACTGGAACGGATTTCGAAATACTTTGGACTCTAGCTGAATTCACCTTCATGACTGGACTGTTGATGCTCCGGGTTCGATCTTATCTGGAGTTGGTCTTCGTGAGTGTACTGTTTGAACTCTTTGAAGCCACCAGAGTTGATCATGTTGAGTGTCTAGATGCACAGTCTAAACCTCCCCGATTGCTTTTAGTCTGTCACGGGTGTGCTTTAAGCCAGGAGTGGTTGGTCGTCTGCTTGCGTCAGTGTACTGTTGAACTGATATTGCAGAAGCAGGAGGCCGAACGCAGGTTCTTTTCGAAAAGCCGAGATGGTACTGCTTTAAAGACGCGATTTCTGTAGGGTGCGTCCTTTGGCAATGGAAACGCCCCCGATCTTCCATGAGGCAGACGCGATGTTGGGCCCGCTGGGTCGGATGCGGCCTTGTGTATTTTCCACTAATCTCAGAATGGACTAAGTGCTTTCCCTTAGAAAGGGCCCCGTTTGCTGAAGGGACGCGACTCTGAGTCACGTGGACGCTCCTTTAAAACGCGGGTGAACGCCTTCCAATTTGAGAAAGGTGACGCGGATTCTTGGACGCGGCTTTTCCATCTGCGTTTAATGCAGCCGGACGCGACTTTCCTATCTGCGTTTAATGCAGCCTGACTTAAAGATTTTATGAGATCTTTGACCGTCAAGTCTTCGCTGACGATTGAACGTCAAGTCTTCGCTGACGATTGGGAAACCGGGTCATCCGTTGTTTCCCGAAGCAGTTGTCCACGCGTCGGTTTTCCATTAGACTAGGGCGTTAATGCCCTTTAATGCAAACCGGCGCTGACGGTTTGAGATCAGCGCCTGCGATGCTTCCCGAAGCGACGTTCCACGCGTCAGCCTCCCATTGGGCTTTGACGGTCGTGCGGTCATTAAGGCCGGCGGTTTTAATTAATGAACCATTAATGACCGTTATCAGGAGTTGCCTATAAATAGGACTCACCCCCTCTCTTTAACAGCGGCTGCTTAGACCGTGCTCTGTTTGAGAACGAGTACTCTGAGGGACTCTGCCTTCTCCCTTCAAGGACCCTATCAGGGGTTTGCCTCCATGGATGAAGGTGCCTCTGTGGATGAAGATGACCCAGAGCTTTCATGCTTCTGTTTGGTCTCTTCAGTGGATTACCACTGTCAAGTGATTTCAATGGCAGGAAGCGTCTCTTTAAGCACTTTTTACGTCTGCGTCTCAACGCAGATAGTTCAACTCTTAACAGAGGCTTCTGCGGGTATGCCATGCCCACTTACCATGACATTTTAGATCCAATCAAGTTTGAATTTCAGTATACCCCTTAAAGAGATATCATCTGGACCTTCTTGTGAAGTCGTGGTTGGTGCATTCCTTCTGGAATTTGCGCCGCCGACTTAAACTTCCTTGGACGCGAGTACAGAAGTCTTTGGTACTTGGCCGCGGCTTTACTCATGAAGCTCGCGTTTTAAGGCCACTGACTTGGATGAATTCCAACTTGGGTTGAAGGCTTCAGACCCGAATCTTGCAACTCCTGTTCCTCCAACAGAGATATGGCAGTTTTCGGCGTCTGATTCTCTGCGCACCTTGTATCTTAGACGCGGATGTGGAGTTAAGTCGCGTTTGCATTCTGTGTGTATCGTAGTCTCGCTCGCGTCTGTTTTTATTGTCGCAGGACTCTGGGTCGCTGCGCGGATCATTCCCGCGTCTGCGGCCTTTGAAAATAGCCGCGTCTGTGACTTAGTTTTCTTCTGTTGAAGTGTACTAAGCTCTGAATTGTCTGATTCCCTGTTTGCTTTTTTGCAGGTAGGCTTGGTCATTCTTCTTCATGTTTGCTAAGTCCGTGGGAGAATATATCGGACGGCGAACTTGTTCGATGTTCGTCCACAAGGGAATATATTATGGTCCTCGTCGTCCACAAGGGAATATATTATGTCCCTGACGAGGAATCGACTCTCGCCAAGGTCTCTTCAGATCCACTGCACCAATCATGCCTGCTGGCAAGAGATGGTCAGGGTAAGTATGGCGGCGAGGAGGTTACGGTGGACACGGCGGCAGATAGGATCCTCTTCCTCTCCCATTCCAGAAGTGACATCGAGGACTCTCCATGTCTGCTGGATGGCCTGCTGGAGAAAGGGATGCTCATGAACGAAGGGTTGCCGGACTTTCTGCTGCCACCGGACCTCAAGAACACCATTGCTCTTAGCTTAGTCAGCTAGGGCTCTTTCGATGTTTACATCATGCACCATCCTGTACTTGGAATCAGATGCGGCTTCAAGGGGTGAGTGCAACTTCTGAGAGAGAGAGGGACTTCTTTGTACTCCTTAATTGTAACACTCCATCTTATTGTAAGAGAGCGTTTTGACTGTAACACTCAATCTTATTGTATAAGAGAGCGTTTTGACTGTAACACTCAATCTTATTGTATAAGAGAGCGTTTTTGTATCACTTTCATATACCTGGAAATAAATAAAAGTGACACTTCTCTTTTTGCCTCTTTCATTGTCTTGAACTTTTTATCTTCAGTTAGACGCATAGAAGCAAAGAGTATTTGACTTTGTCAAAATTATGATGGTAATTTTAATAAGTCAAACTGTGTGGAGAAAGATCCTATTTCAGGAACTCTCACGATACTGTCAGAGGTGTAATATTAACTTGACAGAGATGAAATTTTTGATGGACCTGCCACTTTATAAGAGAAAGTGACAAGTAGAATTGGTACCCCCAGGGAGGGTGAACTTTTATCAAGTGTTTGGGATTAACTTGATTGAGCTCAACTGGGGATTTGATGGAAACACTGTTGATGGTGTAGTATTAACCTAACAATGTTTTTAGGTAGACTTGTTATTCTGTTAAAGAGAATAACAAGTGGGACTAGACTCGTGGGGAATCTAGGAAAGTTTGTTACCGTCAGAGGTGTGATATTAACTTAACGGGTTGAAAGTGGTCTTGTCAGAAGTGTAATGTTAACTTGACAAGGATGTGAGTCAGAGGTGTGATATTAACTTAACTCAGAAGTGTCACTGTCATAGGTGTAATGTTTAACTTGACAGTGAGGGTAATGCTAGAGGTGTAATGTTGAACTTAGCATTGGTCATCTCGGCTTGCATAAGGAAGTCCGAGTGAAAGTCATGGCCATAGGTGTATTGTTGAACTTAGCAATGACTTGGATGCTAGAGGTGTGGTGTTAACTTAGCATTGGTCATCTCGGCTTGCATAAGGAAGTCCGAGGGAAAGTCATGGCCATAGGTGTATTGTTGAACTTGGCAATGACTTGAATGCTAGAGGTGTTGTGTTAACTTAGCATCATCCATTTCAGCTTCGGTGTGGAAGTCTGAAGAAAAGTGACTGTCAGAGGTGTAATATTAAACCTGGCAGAAACTTGATTACTGTTTAGAGGTGTGGTGTTAAAATTTAACAGTAATTTGTCAGAGGTGTGATATTAACTTGACAAAGATTGACTCATGATAAGAGTAATTTGAGGACCTGTCATTCTATTGGTGAGAATTGACAAGTGAAAATTTTGAAGTGCCAGAGGTGTAGTGTTAACTTGGCAAATTTGAAAATTTGATACTCCGTGTAGAGTTGACAAACAAAATTTGTACTCGATAAGGAATATTGAAAAGTTTCCATTACCAGAGGTATAGTGTTAACTTAGCAATGGTCGTATTTTGTAGACCTACCATTCTGTGGATGAGAATGGTAGGGGATTTTGGAGGAAAGAGTGGAGCCAAGTCCACTTTAGGATTTTTAGCAAACCCTCAGCTATCAACGGATTTGAGGTGCCTTTACCAACTACCGTTTGAGTTGGGCTAGCCATGCTATTCTCCTCAGCATGATGAGTTGTCGAAGACTTATGTTGGACTTAAAAGCCAACATTTTCCTCTATCCTTAGCCGTCGGAGGCGTCGGATCAAATGGGAACGTGTCCCTTAAGATTTTTAGCAAATCCTCAGCTGTCAACGGGTTTGAGGTGCCTTTACCAACTACCGTTTGAGTTGGGCTAGCCATGCTATTCCCCTCAGCATGATGAGTTGTCGAAGACTTATGTTGGACTTAAAAGCCAACATTTTCTTCTATCCTTAGCCGTCAGGGGCGTCGGATATTAATGAAGAAGCTCTTCTTGTTTTGATCAGAGGTGTATTTTTAACTTGATCAGCGGAAGAATACCATTTAAGGATAGTATTTCTTCAGGAACCTGCCATTGATCGGCATCATGAGTGTATCGCCATTTGAGGTTATGAGGCGATATGACCCATTTGAGTAGACTGACTCTACTACAAATGGTCCTTCCCATTTGGGTTGGAATTTTCCTTTTGTCTTGTGCGTCATTACCATGGGTCTTCTGACGACTAAGACAAGATCGCCTTTCTTGAAAGTTCGCACTTTAACTTTCTTGTTGAAGGCTCTGGTAATTCGAGCTTGGTAGAGCTCGATTTGCTGTTGGGCCTGCAGACGTTTATCATCTAAGGCCTCCAGTTCTTGGAGTCGCTGTCGATGCTTCTCCTCGGTTGTCATCTCCACTGTCAAGGCGACGCATAGAGATGGAATTTGGATCTCTAGTGGGAGCACGGCTTCGCACCCATAGACCAAAGAAAATGGCGTAGCTTTAGTTGGGGTTCGCACAGTTGTGCGGTAAGCCCATAAGCATTCACCCAACTTGTCGTCCCAGTCTCGTTGACTTTTCGAGACGAACTTTTTGAGAAGCTTGCCAATGGTCTTATTGAAAGCTTCTGCGAGGCCATTAGCGGCAGGATAGTATGCCGTTGAGGACAAACTCTGGATTCTGAACTTGGCACATAATCTCTGGAAAGCCTGGCTAATGAACTGGGGTCCATTGTCATGGATAATTCGCCGAGGTACACCGAAACGGTAAATAACGTGATGTTTCACGAACTTGATCACGTTCGACGATTTGACCTCCTTTAAAGGGATGGCTTCAGCCCATTTGGAGAAATAATCGGTTATTGCCAAAATAAACCGATGTCCTTTTGATGATGGTGGGCTGATAGGACCAACCACATCCATCCCCCACATTTCAAATGGCCAAGTAGAGGCCGTAGAGTGGAGGTACCCTGGTGCTTGATGGATGAAATCGCCGTGCACTTGGCAGGCGTGACATCTCTTGGCATAAGTGACGGCATCAGCAATCATCTTGGGCCAATAATAACCCAATCTTTGAAGTCGATGTGCCAGTTTTGGGCCAGGTTGATGGGCTCCACACATACCGTCATGGGCTTCCCTCAATATCTCTTGGGCTTCTTTTGGTGAGAGGCACCGGAGTAAGATCCCGTCATGCGATCGACGATACAATGTTCGCGTAATCGCATTATAATAGAACTGGGGGCTTTCCTTCGAATGGCAGCCGCCTCTTTGGTGTCTTCAGGCAGGATGTCGTATAAGACGTAGTCGATATAGGGGAATCGCCAGTCTTTAAGCTCTGGACCGGTTGATGCTTCAAGTGCTTCTTCACGGTGACGACCTCCCGTTGACTCCTGATAATCCTCGAGAGAATTTCTCGGGCAGTACAGGTCGTGGCTGTAGACGAATATCTTCTCCATTGCTCCAGCTGGAAGAGCTAAGGTGGCAGCCAGGGATGCGAGTGCATCTGCGTGCGCATTTTGCCTGCGCGGTACATGGTCGATGTAGAAGCTTGTAAACCCCTCGGCCATGCGGATAGTCGCGTTGTAATAGGGTACTAAGTTTTCATGTCTGACTTCGTACTCCCCGCGAACTTGGCTGACGATGAGCTTGGAGTCGCCGTATGCCTCGAGATTTTAACGCCAAACTCATCGGCGAATTGCATCCCAATCAAAAGAGCGTTGTACTCCGCCACATTGTTGGAATAGGGCTCAGTTAATGAGACAGCTCGGGGAATCACATAATTTTGTGGGGATACGAGTACTACTCCTACCCCCGCTACTACGTGTCCCTTCGGGCTTGTTCTTGATGCACCGTCGAAGAAAAGTTGCCGTACTTGACTTTCGAACGATGTCTGAGTCAGGCAGACTTCAGCAACTTCATCTGGGAGATCCTCGTAGACTTTGGCTGCCCTCGGATCTGGGTGCTCAGCTAGGAAATCCGCGACTGCTTGTCCCTTAATGGCCTTTTGTGGTAAAAAGCGCATCTCATATTGGGAGAGCAATATGGCCCATTTTGCCAGTCGGCCATTTAGCGATGAAGGTTTAGTCATAAGTAACCTCAGGGGGTTGACTTTTGATATGACGTTTATAGTTTGGCCTACCAGATAGTGTCGCATTTTCTGGATAGCGAACACTAGTGCCAAACATTCCTTCTCGATCGGGTTATACCGATGTTCGGCTCCGATCATTGTTCTACTCAGATAGTAGATTGCTTGCTCACGTCCCTGATCGTCATTCTGAGCTAGTAGAGCTCCCAAAGAATGATCCATTGCTCGGACGTACACCAGAAACGGCTTTCCGGCTACTGGAGCTGCAAGGACTGGTGGTTGGGTGAGGTATTTCTTGATTTCCTCGAACGCTTGTTGGCAAGCGTTATCCCAAGTGAATGAGACACCCTTCTTCATCAGCTTAGCGAAAGGTTGGCATCTTCCGGAAAGGTTTGAGATGAACCTGTGGATGTACGCCAATCGTCCTTGCAATCCTCTGAGTTCTTTGAGATTTCTCGGGGGTTGCATCTCCTGGATAGCGCGAATCTTTTCCGGGTCCAAGTGAATTCCGGTGGATGTTACAACAAATCCTAGGAATTTGCCACTGGCCACCCCCAGGAAGGACTTTGTGGGATTCATTTTCAATTGATGAGCCCGCATGATGTCGAAGACCACCTTCAGGTCCGCTATGTGATCATCTTTAGTGAGGCTTTTTACCGCGATGTCATCAACATAACATTCCACCGTTTTGCGTATTTGCTGATGGAAAATGGCGTTCATGGCCCTTTGGTATGTTGCCCCTGCATTTTTCAGTCCGAAGGGCATGACGGTGTAGCAATAACCCCTAGAGGTGTCCTGAAGGAAGTATGCTTTTCGTCATCAGGATACATTTTGATTTGATTGTATCCTGAGAATCCGTCCATGAAGGACATTCGTTCGAATCCACAAGTATTGTCAATCATGACATCTGTGATTGGCATTGGGAATTCGTCTTTGGGACAAGCCTCGTTTAGATCACGGAAGTCGATGCAGATCCGGATCTTCCCGTTCTTCTTGGCAACTGGGACGATGTTGGCTACCCAGTCGGGATGTTGTTCTTCCCTGATGAAGCCAGAATCAATAAGTTTTCTGACTTCTGATTGAATTGCCTCCATTATCTCTGGACGGAACCATCGCTGCTGTTGTTTGACAGGTTTTGCGTCCGGATTGATGTTGAGGCGGTGCATAGCCACTTGAGGATCAAGTCCAGGCATGTCCTCGTAATTCCAGGCGAAGACGTCTATATACTCTTGTACAAGAGATATTAGATCTTTCTTCTCCGAAGGTGACAGGCCGTCACTTATGAAGATGGGCTTAGGGTTAGCCTCATCTCCTAGGTTGATCTGAACAACCTTGTCTTCTGTGGGTGGCTCGCGCTGTTCAAAGCGGGTATCCCAAAGAGCATTTAAATGTTTGATCCAAGGATCTGTATCAGATTGGATCATTTCTTCATTTCCATCTTCCAGGTGGCTTGTCGAAACCATGTTCACTGAAAATTCCTTGAAGATGTTGCCGACACTGACATCTGACTCCCAAGATGATGTGTCTGAAGAGTAATCGTTGCTCGACGATTCTTGAGAATCGGAGGCTGATGGGACCGGAGTTGATACATAGCCCAACCCCCGGCGTGTCCGATGATAATAATCGGGGGCCTTCCCTTTCGGCACAAAGGATTGAAGCAACGTCCTCCTTGTTGGCCCAAGAGGTTACACTCTCCAATTGTTTTGTGTTTTGATGATGACAAACCAAATATGAGCTATTGGTACTAACAAGTTTGTTAAGATAAGTTTCAGATTTGTACCATGTTTAGAGACCATTCGCTTAGCTATTGCAAGAACTTCTAAGTTCCACAAAGCAAGGAAGGCAAATTGCACATCAAGGAAGGATCATAGAAGAGAAGGCACTAGCAAGGCATTGGATGGCTCAAAGACTTGAAGATAGCACAAGAAGTCTTCATGTAATTTGTTTTTCAGTTTATAGTTTGTTAAAGAATAGTGGATAGGTTTGAAGCTCTATCACACACGTTTTTGCGCACATGCTCATTCCAAATAATTTCTTATAATTATACAAAAATATTTTGCATACAAGATTTTGCCTACAGATATATATTTGTGTTTTATACTAATCCCTGTTCAAAAGTATTTTTGTTAAAATCAAAATCCTCTTTGTTTTCTTTTAAAATTGACTTTTTGACCTGATCCGGTCGACCGGGGCGGTCGACAGAGTCTGTGTCAGTCTGGTCCGGTCGACCGGACCAGTCGACCGAAGTCCTGGCAGATGCACGTATCCGTGTGCACGTCTGTCGGTCGACCGGGCGGTCGACCGGACTATTATTTTTTGCTCACAGTTTTATCGGTCGACCGGGTCGGTCGACCGCTAGACTTTAACGGTCAAATTTTTATACTACCGGTCGACCGGCCCGGTCGACCGATCCGACCGTTTGAACAGTAACGGGCAGATTTTTAAGAGCTATTTATTTTGTCTTTTGTATTTAAAAATTCGTTTAAGGATATATTTTGATCTAATTACCTCCTAAACATCAGTAAATATGTTTTATCCCTAAACCCTAGCCCTCTCCTATAAATAGGGGTGTTTGGGGAGAGATTGGTTACAACAACTATTATTGCTAAAAATTCAAAAGTTTAAGGCTTTCAAAGTTCTTGGTTTTTGTGCTAAATTCTCTCAATTTTCTGAAGGGTTTTCAAAAGTTTTTCTCTGATTTCAATTTCTTTTCCTTACACAAAAGAGCTTCAATTCTACTCATTATTCTCTAAGGACCTTTGTAAGGGAAGAGATTTTTGAAAGAGAGAGTTTGTGGTCTTTTGACTACCAAGGAAATCACTTGTTCTTGAGATTGTAGGAGTTGGGTACTCCATTGTATTTGAGATCTTTGTGATAGTGGAAGTGGTCGGAATCCTTCTGGGGAAGGCGGGGAGTAGAGCTGGGTGCTCGAACCTCGATAACATATCCTTGTGTTTGCGATTGGTTTACATTCTTGCAATTATTCTCTACTTTGCTTGCACTTATTACTTGCTCATCATACTTACTTGCTTGCATTCATCTTGTGATTCTTGATTGTGAGTGTTATAGCTTTAAATTATTGAATTGCCCTTTGATTAGCATTATCACCTATTCACCCCCCCTCTAGGTGATTTTCAATTGGTATCAGAGCTTGGACTCTAGGTTTGGCTTAACATCCATAGAGAGATCCTTAAAATATTGCTAATCAACATTTTCATTCATCCATTCATACACTAGTAAATATGGCCGACAACATTAAAACCCCACCTAAATTTGATGGCCTAAATTTTCCCATTTGAAAAGTTAGGATGACTATATTTTTGCAATCACTAGGTAGCTTGGTAGCTAAGTCCTTGACCAAACCCTACATAGCACCCGATAGTGATGAGAGCACTTGGACCGACTTCAACTTTAGAGAATATGAGGCTAACTCAAAAGCCCAAAACTCCCTTTTAACCGCCTTGAATGAGGATGACCTTACACGGGTAATTCATTGCCAATCCGCCTATGAGATTTGGCAACACTTATTGGTCACACATGAAGGGACTTCACAAGTCAAGAGAGCTAAGATAGATCTCTTGAGGTCTCAATATGAATCATTTAAAATGCTTGATGATGAATCCATTGATTGTATGATTACTCGTTTCACTAAAATTACAAATGGTCTTTCTTCATTAGGTGACGTCATCTCCAATGATCAAAAGGTACGCAAAGTGATACGGGCTCTTCCTTCTTCATGGGAGATCAAGGCCACCACCTTAAAGGAGTTGAACGACAAGGACGAGATGGACATCATTAGTCTCATTGGGAACCTAAAGACCCATGAGATGGAGAAGAAGGCAAGAGAAGAAGCCACTACTTCAAAGAAGAAATCCATAGCCTTCAAGACTTCATCCACCAATGATGACGATGATGAAGACGAAGAAGAAGATGAGGAGCTAACTCTACTTGTGCGGAATGTCAAGAGGTTGTACCGAAAGAACAAGTTCAACTTCCGGAGAAGACTCGAAGGCAAAGAGGAGCGGAAGATCATTTGCTATAATTGCCGCAAACCCGGACATATCATGGCGGATTGTCCGGAGTTCAAGAAGAAAATGACTTCCTCCTTCAAGCCAAAGAAACCGGAGGAGAAGAAAGCCTACAAAGCAACATGGGATTCGGAAAGCGAGTCCGAAGAGGAGGTGGATCAAGCTAATATGTGTTTCATGGCAAACACACCTAAGGTAACCCCTCAATCCCTTGATGATGAAGATGATGAACTAAGTAAGGAAGTTCTAGTTCATGCCTTTGTAGAACTTTCTGAAACTTATGATAATAAGAAACTTGAATGCTTTAAATTACAAAAAGAAGTTGCTTTTCTTAAAAATCAACTTGCTTTGGTTTTAAAAGAAAAAGATGATCTTTCTTCCAATCTTGTTTCTATTCAAAATGAATTTGACGCTTATAAGATTTCTTGTAAGGGTAAAACCCCTATTGTTGATAATAAAGAAATTTCTTCCTTAAAAACCAAAATGGTTGATTTTGAAAAGATTTTGAAAGATTGTGCTTTTAACACCAAGAAGCTTGAAGAAAAGTTTTCCAAAAAGCACACTTCTCATGTTAAGATTCTCATGCTAAAATTCCACATGCTCACACTTCAAATAATACTTCTCATGCTAAATCTTTTCATGCTCACAATGCCCATGCTCACAAATCACACACTCACTATGCTTTTAGATATGGTAGAGTGTATAGATGTACTTATTGTGGCAAAAATGGACATTTAGCTAAATTTTGTTATGATAAATTGCATAGTTCAAATAATCTTGTTTGGGTTAATGGCTCTAACCCTCATGGACCTAAGAAAATGTGGGTACCAAAATCAAGTCCTAAAATGTTTGATGTAGGTACACACCAAGGCTCCAAGACGTAGGGAGCGGTGGTACCTTGATAGTGGTTGTTCGAGACACATGACGTGGGATATCAACAACTTCACAACCCTATCAAGGTACATGGAAGGTGGCACCGTCACCTTCGGGGATGATTCCAAAGGAACTATCATCGGTATAGGTAACATTCAAATTGATGCATCTCCTATTATTGAGAATGTTGTTTTAGTTGATGGTTTAAAACATAATTTGCTTAGCATTAGCCAACTTTGTGATCGTGGACTTAAAGTTGTATTTGATGATACTTCTTGCAAGATTTTGATGTTAAATCCGATGTTTGTATTCTCACCGGTTTTCGTGATAATAATGTTTATATTATTGACATGCTTAATTTAGATTGTTCTACTAAATGCTTGAATGCTTTTGATGAAAATTCTTGGCTTTGGCATAGAAGATTAGGACATGCATCTTTTGACCATATTTCTAGGATTAATTCAAAGGAATTGGTGAAGGGTATACCTTGCTTGGATTTTGAGAAAGACCGCATTTGTAGTGCGTGCCAACTTGGGAAACAAACCAAGTCTTCCTTTAAACCAATCAAGGATATCATGTCAACTAGGCCTTTAGAATTAATTCATATGGATCTTTTTGGACCAACTAAAACTAAGAGTTTAAATGGAAGTAGATTTGCATTTGTTTTGGTTGATGATTTCTCCCGTTTTACTTGGGTTTTCTTTTTACAAAATAAAGATCAAACCTTTTCTCATTTTAAAATTTTTCGAAAAAGAGTTGAAAAAGAAAAGGGTTTTCCGATTTTGAGAATAAGGAGTGATAGAGGTGGTGAGTTTATTAACCAACTCTTCATGACTTATTGTGATGAAAAGGGAATTAAGCATGAAACGTCTTGTCCTAGAACTCCACAACAAAATGGAGTTGTAGAAAGGAAAAATAGAACACTTCAAGAGATGGCTAGGACAATGATAAGTGAATATGACCTCCCTCAATATTTATGGGCCGAGGCCGTAAACACCGCATGCTATATATCGAATCGTATTTATTTATGCAAAAAATCTTCAAAAACTTCTTTTGAAATGTATCATTCTAGAAAACCAAATGTTGCATATTTTAAAATTTTTGGATGCAAGTGTTTGTTTTGAATACTAAGGATAATTTGGGTAAATTTGATGCTAAGGCTTATGAGGCTATCTTTGTTGGATATTCCTCTACTAGCAAAGCATATAGAGTTTTCATTAGATCTTCTCAAACCATTGAAGAATCCATGCATGTTAAATTTGAAGAATCTAATGTGGTTGTTGAGAATGTTGTAGAGATTGAACCATTAGGTGAAGACATGGAGAGACTATCCTTGAAGGACTCACCCGCTCAAGAAGAAAAGCTAGACCCTATTGGTGAAGTTCAAGAGGATAAGGAGGAAAGCACTTAACCGCTTCCTAAAGCTTGGAGATACGCTACAAATCATCCTAAGGAGCTCATCTTGGGTGATGCATCTAAAGGAGTCACAACGCGCTCCAAACTCCATGACATATGTGGTAACTTTGCTTTTATTTCTCATTTTGAACCCAAAGGCATTCTCGAAGCCGAGACGGACCCATATTGGTTGCTTGCCATGCAAGAGGAACTCAATCAATTTGAGCGCAACCAAGTTTGGCACCTTGTTCCTAAGCCCCACGATAGACCAATAATTGGTACTAAGTGGATCTTTAGGAATAAGTTGGATGAGTCCGGAAATGTCATTAGGAATAAAGCTAGGTTAGTAGCCCAAGGTTACACTCAAGTTGAGGGAATTAACTTTGAGGAGACCTTTGCACCCGTAGCACGGCTTGAAGCCATACGGATGACACTAGCTTTTGCATGTTTTAAAAATTTTAAACTTTTTCAAATGGATGTAAAAAGTGCATTTTTAAATGGTTTTATTAATGAAGAAGTTTATGTTTCTCAACCTCCCGGTTTTATTGATCATGTTCATCCCGATTTTGTTTTTAAACTTGATAAAGCTTTGTATGGATTGAAACAAGCTCCAAGAGCTTGGTATGAAAGGCTTTCTAGTTTTCTCATTTCAAATGATTTTATTAAAGGCAAAGTAGACACAACTCTTTTTACTAAGCATGTTAATAATGATATTTTAATTGTGCAAATTTATGTTGATGATATAATTTTTGGATCTACTAATGAGCTTTTATGCAAGGATTTTGAGAAAGTAATGCAACTAGAATTTGAAATGTCTTCCATGGGTGAGCTCAATTTCTTCCTTGGACTCCAAATCAAGCAATTGCAAGACGGAACCTTCATTAACCAAGCCAAGTACGCAAAGGAGCTAGTAAAGAAGTTTGGGCTTGAAGGATCAACGGCTTGCAACACTCCAATGGCAACTACTACCAAGCTTGATAAGGACGAACAAGGTAAAAATGTTGATATTAAATTATATAGAAGCATGATAGGAAGTCTTTTATATTTGACGGCAAGTAGGCCGGATATCATGTTTAGTGTGTGTCTTTGTGCTAGATTTCAATCGTGTCCTAAAGAGTCTCATCTTATTGCGGTAAAACGCATTATTCGTTATATTAAGGGCACTATTGGAATGGGTCTTTGGTATCCGAAAACTATAGATTTTTCAATGACTAGTTATTCGGATGCCGACTATGCGGGTTGTAGAGTAGATAGAAAGAGTACTAGTGGGACATGTCAATTTCTTGGTAATTGTCTTGTTTCATGGTCCTCTAGGAAACAAAATTCCGTAGCTCTCTCAACCGCCGAGGCGGAGTATGTTGCCGCGGGGGCTTGTTGTGCACAAGTCCTTTGGATGAAACATACTCTCCTTGATTTTGATTTGCACTTTGATCATATAAAAATATTTTGTGATAATACTAGTACTATACACATGACCAAAAATGCAAATCAACATAGTAAGACCAAGCACATTGAGATTAGATATCACTTTCTTAGAGATCATTTTGAGAAAGGTGATATAGATATTGATTATGTTTCCACGGATTTACAACTAGCCTATATTTTCACTAAACCTCTTGATTTTGCTAGATTTTCGTTTATTTGTGGAGAACTTAATGTTTGTATTATTGAATAAACATGTTTTTCATAACCCTTTTTGATGTATGACAAAAAGGGGGAGAATAAGTTTACATGGACAAAAATAAGTTCATTTGGTCTTGGTTCCATATGAATTTATATGTTTTGTTTTTATGAATTTTTGTGTTTTAGTTGTTTTTGGTATTTTTGGTATCAAGAGCAATTTTTGTGTTTTATATATTTGTTTTAATTGGTTTAAATAATTGGTGCATCATTTCAATTATTAGTTTCTAGAGCATATTCTTGTGTTTTATGTATAGCATAATTTGAGGGGGAGTTTTCTCCTACCCTATATTTTTGTTAATAGCCTATTTGTTTTGTCATCATCAAAAAGGGGGAGATTGTTGGCCCAAGAGGTTACACTCTCCAATTGTTTTGTGTTTTGATGATGACAAACCAAATATGAGCTATTTGGTACTAACAAGTTTGTTAAGATAAGTTTCAGGTTTGTACCATGTTTAGAGACCATTCGCTTAGCTATTGCAAGAACTTCTAAGTTCCACAAAGCAAGGAAGGCAAATTGCACATCAAGGAAGGATCATAGAAGAGAAGGCACTAGCAAGGCATTGGATGGCTCAAAGACTTGAAGATAGCACAAGAAGTCTTCATGTAATTTGTTTTTCAGTTTATAGTTTGTTAAAGAATAGTGGATAGGTTTGAAGCTCTATCACACACGTTTTTGCGCACATGCTCATTCCAAAATAATTTCTTATAAATTATATAAAAATATTTTGCATACAAGATTTTGCCTACAGATATATATTTGTGTTTTATACTAATCCCTGTTCAAAAGTATTTTTGTTAAAATCAAAATCCTCTTTGTTTTCTTTTTAAAATTGACTTTTTGACCTGATCCGGTCGACCGGGGCGGTCGACAGAGTCTGTGTCAGTCTGGTCCGGTCGACCGGACCAGTCGACCGAAGTCCTGGCAGATGCACGTATCCGTGTGCACGTCTGTCGGTCGACCGTGGCGGTCGACCGGACTATTATTTTTTGCTCACAGGTTTTATCGGTCGACCGGGTCGGTCGACCGCTAGACTTTAACGGTCAAATTTTTATACTATCGGTCGACCGGCCCGGTCGACCGATCCGACCGTTTGAACAGTAATGGGCAGATTTTTAAGAGCTGTTTATTTTTGTCTTTTGTATTTAAAAATTCATTTAAGGATATATTTTGATCTAATTACCTCCTAAACATCAGTAAATATGTTTTATCCCTAAACCCTAGCCCTCTCCTATAAATAGGGGTGTTTGGGGAGAGATTGGTTACAACAACTATTATTGCTAAAAATTCAAAAGTTTAAGGCTTTCAAAGTTCTTGGTTTTTGTGCTAAATTCTCTCAATTTTCTGAAGGGTTTTCAAAGTTTTTCTCTGATTTCAATTTCTTTTCCTTACACAAAAGAGCTTCAATTCTACTCATTATTCTCTAAGGACCTTTGTAAGGGAAGAGATTTTTGAAAGAGAGAGTTTGTGGTCTTTTGACTACCAAGGAAATCACTTGTTCTTGAGATTGTAGGAGTTGGGTACTCCATTGTATTTGAGATCTTTGTGATAGTGGAAGTGGTCGGAATCCTTCTGGGGAAGGCGGGGAGTAGAGCTGGGTGCTCGAACCTCGATAACATATCCTTGTGTTTGCGATTGGTTTACATTCTTGCAATTATTCTCTACTTTGCTTGCACTTATTACTTGCTCATCATACTTACTTGCTTGCATTCATCTTGTGATTCTTGATTGTGAGTGTTATAGCTTTAAATTATTGAATTGCCCTTTGATTATCATTATCACCTATTCACCCCCCCCTCTAGGTGATTTTCACTCCTTCCTTTGCCGAAGTTCAACCGGGTTTGTTGGTCAGGTCGTACCCCATGCATCTCATTATTTTGAGCGCTTTTGGTTCGTAATGATCGAACTGAGGGGATTCTTCCTCGCCTTCTGATTCTTCGCGGGGCGTTGGTTCAGACGAGATTCGCCCAAAAAGAATTGGTTTTTGGCCTTTCCGTCTTGCTGAAACCATAAATATAGATTCTTGCGCATTACCATTGTCTTGGTATGTCTCGAAGGACGATTTCACTGGTACATGCAATGATGTTAAGGCACCCATTGCCGACCAGAGATCGTCATCTATATCAGTGCTAGTATCTGACGGTATTGAATCAGAAGCACACACAGAAAAATACGCAAAATCTAAATCTTCATTAATATACCAACCGCCTACATCATCGGTGGTATTATCGACATCGAGCTTATTAGTGCCCGTTACAAGTGGTTCTAATTCCCACAGGCACTCTTCTTTCTCAGGCTCAGTGTCAGCCTCATTACCAGAGTCTGGTTCCTCTGGTTATGGGGCTTCATCCGTCTCCACCGAATCTTGGTACAGCAAAGAGTCGGTGAAATAATTCTCGACCCCTTTGAACGGATGCCTTTCGGCGATCAACGTCTGCACATTTCCACTCCCGTCAAGGTACTTCATGACTTGGTGGAGAGTGGAGGGAACGATGGAGTTGCGGTGAATCCATGGTCGTCCCAGCAATAGATTGTAGGAAGTGTCGGCGTCGATGATGTAGCATGTCACTTCCGACTTGAGGCTTCCAATTTGACACCTGAGCTTGATCTTCCCCATCGGACGGGTCTGGTTGGCATTGAACCCATAGATAGTCGTCTGGGTGGGGCTCAAACGATGGGTAGGAATGCCGAGATGTTGCATGACCCGGCGAGGCATGATGCTCAACGCGGACCCTGGGTCTACCTGGATGCGGTTCACCTCGGACGATCCAATATACCCTGTGAAGTACAGGGGTCGATCATGCTTCCATTTCACCTGCATATCATCTGCCGTGAAGGTGATGCAGGGGGCATTCTGGGAGGTGTGGAGGCAATCCTCTACATCTTCCTCCTTCGGCACCTGGGTCATAAAGACCTCAGCATTTGCCAGAGCTTCTTGTAGAGCTTCCCTGGTCGACTTTGATAGTCTAAGAAGTTCATACAAGGTAATGCGTGCCGGAATGTTGGCCAACTAAGCCAGGACATCAAAGCGGTAAGGTGCCGTAGATCCTTCCGCGATGCCCTTTTGAAGGGTCGAGAAATCGAGTCCCCTTCTGCTTCTCCACAGGTGGCTTTGTGGAGGGCCTGACTGGTTCCGCAGTTGGTTGTGGAGGGGCTACTGTCGTCTCGCCGTACTGTTTCAAGTACGCCTGTCCTGAACGGGTTCCCGCCATCGGTTGGTTGGGCTCTGCGGCCAGGACTATCGTTTCCTCCTCTGAGTCGGTCAGTGAAGGGATATCAGTCTCTGCTTCTCGAGAGGAGGCACCCACCACATTGCAGGATGAGGCCTTTGCCTTGCCTTTGGATTTCCTGTTGGTCACAGTAGTCCACTGCTGTTCATTGACAAGGTCAGGGTGGACCCACATAATTTTCCCTTGAGGTGTAGGGACGGGTACCAAGCCTTTCTCTTGCTGTTGGTGAGGGTCTGTGTTGACCACTCTCAGCTCTCCTTTTGGAATAGGAGTTACCCCCGCAGGCGTTGGAGGTTGTCTCCCGAACTGGAGAACCGACGTCACATTAGCTGTCACCTTCTTCTGCTCTGGTCGGAGCTTTAACACCTCCGCGTCAATCAGAGCCTGAAGGATGTCCTTGAAGACGTAGCAGCTTTTGGTGGGGTGTCCCAACATCCTGTGATACATGCAGTAGTTGGGATTGTCGGTCTTGCCGACTTCCTCTGGGCGCCTAGCTTCAGGGAGCTTCAGTCGGTTGCTCTTGTTGAGTAGTTTAAAGAGCGAATCGACATGTTCCTCCTTGAAGGAATATTGCTTGTTGGCGCGAGGCTGACTTGAAGAGCCACCCGCCTTGCCTGATTGAGGTTTGGCGGGAGATTTGGTCTCCGTTGCCAAATTATCCTTCCGCTTTGTTTGGAGGGATGTGTCTGGCGCACGCCTTGTCGACCTTTCCGGCCTAGGCTTACCTTCCTCCGCTCTGACGCGGGCGACAATCTCCTCAGCCTGTTCACCTTGTTGGACTAATTGTTTTCAGGTGCGGCTTTCAGCAACTCCTATTTGAGCCAGGAGTGAGGTTTGGAGATTGTGGCGGCATGTTTCCACCAGGGTGGCCTGGGTCATACCGCTTGGACACCGGAGTGCCATGTTCCGAAACCTTTCCACGAAAGATTTGACGGACTCCCCTTTTCGCTGTTTAGTAGCCAAAAGGGTTGGCATTGTGACCTCGGAGTCATCCTCGAAAAAGCGTGTTAAAAAGAGCTTCTCCAAATCGCCCCAGTTCTTGATAGAACCTTCTGGGAGCTTCATAAACCATTCAAAGGCCAACCCTTTCAGGGTGCCGATGAACAGGCGTGCCAGGATGGCGTCATTATCTACTACATTCCCGGTTTGGGATTTGAAGTAGTAGATGTGCTGGTTGGGTGACCCTTCCCATCAAAGGCTTGGAGAGTTGGAGCTTTGAACTTGGGCGGGTACGGAACCAAGTCCCATTCAGCCGGGTAGGGCCGGACCACTCCTACTTCTTGGAGGTCTTTGCGATTGGCAAGGGCCTCGAGGCGTCGCTCCAGTTGACTCATTCTTTTAACATGAGCCTTTCCTTGGTCTTGGTCGCCTTTTACTTGCGACGAGGACTTGGACGAACCGGAAGTAGATCGCCGCGTCTCCTCAGAAGGTTCGGAAGATGAGCTTTCTCCCTTTTTTCCCTTTGCCCTTTGACTTTTTAGGAGGAGACCTCCTCTTGTCTTTGAGCAGCTGTGCAATCGCCTGCTTGAGGGAGTTGATAGATTCCTGCTGAGAAAGAATCATATCCATTTGTGCCTTCTGGATCTGCTCCAAACGTTTAGTCGTCTCCTCAGGAGTGCCTGTCATGTAGGCGGAGGTCTCCTTCTCGACGGAAGAGTTTGAAGCCCTTGATTCCGCTACGGCGGAGTGAGAATCATTAATGCCATGGGCTAAGGCATTATAGTCAATTGGGGGAATGGCCCCAGTCCGGGTGCGAGTGTGTCGATACACCCCTTCCGGTTCAGAGTCAGACTCGGACTCGTCTGAGCTGACTGCAAGTTGTTTTCCCTTACTCCTGCTTGTCATATTCGCAGTGAGCTCCGGGTACTCAACGTCAGAGAAGGTTCTCCTTCTGTGGGAGCGTCTTCTTTTAGCTGACGGAGGAATCAGGGTCAGCTGCCTGACTAAAGACTGCTGGTGTACGCCTAATCCGCAACGGCACTCAGAGAGCATATGGATGAGCCGTTGGCAGCAACACGACGAAGTGGCCTGATTGGCACTTCTTTTCTTCATCAGATAATCCCTCAAATCCATGGGAGGGGGATTGAAAAGATTAGCCTCGCAACGTCGAAGACGGGAGGCATCCATGTGCTGCACAGCCTGGACGCAGGCATCAGAGACGCGGTTCTTGAGCCGCAGCTGTTCAGCGCGCGTCTGGCGTCTCTGTTGAGACAAAACGCGCCTGTCGCGTTGCTGTTTGGTGTGTCGGAGCGGAGACACTTGAGAGAGGATGGGCTGTTGAGCCCCACGCTTATGGGCTCGTGCCTCTCGCGCTTGATGAGGCGCAGAGGTCTCATCTTGGCGTTTGGTGAGTTGGTCCTCAGAGGACCTAACTGAAGGAATCTCGCGTTTGGGGCGCCAAACGCGGACTTCACGTACTGGACGTGGCGCGGGCAAGGCGCGAGATTGTACGTCGCGTCCAGCCTCAGTTGGACAACCAACGGTTCCAACTTGCAGCTGACGCGCACGTCTCCTCTGTCGACGCTCAGCGTTTCGATTGCGTCGAGGAGGTGGAGAGAGACCAACGACATCCTGATGCTGGATGCCAGGGACTTTGACCACGCGGGTCTCCTGAGAGACGCTGACGCGAGTGTTCTGTGCGACGCGGTTGGTCGCAAAGGCAGATGTGCCTGGGACCACGCGGGCCTTCTGAGAGGCGTTGGCGCGTGTACCTTGCTTGGCACAGTCGGCAGCAGGGGAGCTCGAGAAAGCCACAGATCGGGCCTCGAGGCCATTCCCCGTCGAGACCCGGCGGCAGACGCGGGTCTTTGGGCTCTTGGAGCCGGAAGAGAGAAACTCTTCGTACTTCGCCTGGTCGAACTCGACAACGAGCGATTCGACCATCTTTCCCTTATAGTGGACGTCATCTTGCGCCACTATTTGCTCCTCAGTGACAAACGTATTCCCCAGCGGAGTCGCCATCTCTTGTATGACCCGAAAAAGGAGAGGACAAGAATTGCAGTAAAAGTTTTCCTTGAATCAAATGAAAAGGATTACAACAAAAATTGTTCCTTCCGGTTACAAGGGAGGGAGAATATTGAATCTTGAATTCCCCTTTGTTTAAGGCTGGGTTCTTCGTGTGGCGGTGGAGAGTGAATCTTGTTCTCCGTTGACCAGATGACCGTCCTTCAGGGATCTCCTCTTCGGCCGGTAGAAAGAGTGACACAGCTCTGTCTACCAAAACTCTAAAAGAGAAGGTAGGCGAAAGCTAGCTCGTACGCAGCGAACTTGCTGAAGAGTTGATCTGCTTCTTTTCTCTCTGTGTCGCCCTCTGTCTCTCTTCGTCCGATTGATTCTCTGATCTCCCCCCTCCTTCATAGTAAACAGGGCTATTTATAGAGGTACCAGGGGTGAACGTGCTCCCTAAAAACGCTCCACAATGAGGGCCAACTTTCCCGCTACATGGGCGGTAACTAACCCACGTGCCTGCTAAAGACACGCCACGATGGGGGCTGATTTCCCTTACGTGTAGGCAGTGATTGGTCCCTTAACCAAGGCGGTTATAACTGAGACGCGGGTTTTAGACCTTTGCGTCTTGAGGCTGAGACGCGGGTGTCAGGCCGACGCGCCTTGATGCTGAGACGCGGGTGTCGAGTCAATGCGCCTTGATGCTGAGACGCGGGTGTCGAGCCAACGTGCCTTGATGCTGAGACGCGGGTGTCGAGTCAATGCGCCTTGATGTTGAGACGCGAGTGTCGAGCCAACACGCCTTGATGCTGAGACGCGGGTGTCGAGCCAACGCGCCTTGATGCTGAGACGCGGGTGTTAGTCCCTCGCGTCTAGAGCTTGAAACTTTGCTTTTCAATGGCTTGTCCTCCAGTAACTTTTGGACAGCCTACACTTACATGCTTATATTGTTTATATCTTTATATGTTTGATATATCTTGTGCTTAATTGATATATGCTTCGGATTGTTTGCCCACACTTGTATTCAATAAAGAGAGCCATAGTGGCACCTCAACTTTTAATCTAGAAGAGTCTTGAGGAGATAGTTTAGAGCCCTTCACCGAGAATTCAGCTACACTCATTGGTTATACATTGTGTGGTTGCATTAAAGTTTTTAGTTCACATAATTAGTTTTAATTCCGTATTAATTTTGTATTTGATTAGCATGTCACCTATTCATCCCCCTCTAGGTGACTTACAATTGGTATCAGAGCTTCGTGCTCTTGATTTAGGTCTAACAACTTTGAGTTAGAGATCCTCATTTTAGCTAATCACTATATTTGAACACACACATATGGAGTTCATGACACCTCCCTTGTTTAACATTCTTGACTTCCAAAATTGGAAAGTTAAAATGTCAATGTATCTTAAGGCCCTAGGTATTCATGTTTATCTTGCCACCATTAAGGATTCATATTTTGTTAATGGCAAGCATCTAGAGGCTAATGCAAAAACCATTCATGCTCTTAAGTTAACCCTAAATGATGATTATTTATCTAGGGTTTCTAACATTGAGTCAGCTTTTGTAGTATGGAATACTATTTTCTCTCATGGGGAACAACCACCAAATGAAAAAGAGAGTGACTCGGATGATGGAAGTGATACTTTCAACATGTGCTACATGGTCCAAGGGATGACCCCCTTGAAATAAATTCTGAATCCAAGATAGAAGAGAATATTGACATGCCTTATGAGATGGGCTTGCCTTTTTCCGTCAAAAACTTTTTCAAAAATATGATATGTTAAAAGATGAAAAAAAGACTTAGTTTAAAAGAAAATACTTAGTTTAAAGAAAATAAAACTTTTTTGATAGAAAACAAATTTTTGAAAAAGGAGAATGTTTCCTTGTCTTCAAAATTAAATGATATTTGTGAAGGAAACAATTCTTTGAAAAAGAAAATTATTTTTGTGGAAAAGGAAAAGAAAATTATTTTAAATGAAAATAAATCTTTAAAAAAGAAAAATATTTTAAAAAAAGAAAAGATTTCTAAAACGAAAAATAATTTTGATCCTCATTTTAGCCATGTCTCTCATGATAATATTGTTGCAACTTCTTTTGATAAAATGAGATTCATGTTTTGAATAAGAGAATTGATTGTTTGGGCTTCACGAAAAATAATTTTGATTCTCATTTTAGCCATGTCTCTCATGCTAATATTGTTGCAACTTCTTTTGATAAAAATGAGATTCATGTTTTGAATAAGAGAATTGATTGTTTGGGCTCCACTTTGAGCCAATGTGCACTTAACCACTCTAAATTAGAATCTTTGTTTCGTGAGAAAAAAATTTCACACATACAGGCACATACCCCACGGCATACATCACATGCACATCATGATCAACACTCATTCTTTTTTATATGCTAGAGTGTATACTTGTACATATTACAGCCGCAAAGGCTATTTAGCAAAATTTTATTTTGATAGAATAAATTTATTAAATTTTGCAAATAATAATGTTTGGGTTCTTTATAATACTAACCCTCATGGATCCAAAAAGATATGGGTATCAAAATTTTCACCTCTTGTGCTTGATGTAGGTGTGGGCTCTCACATGACGTGAGAGGGATGGTGCTTTGGTGATGGATGCTTGAGTTAGATGGACATACCAAATTGATGCATCACTATCAAGGAAGTTTGGTGGGAAGACCACCATGGTTTGGAGACTTAGAGAATAGTTCATATGATTTGGTAACTATCTCTAACACCCTATTTATGTTTACATGCTTTTACATTGATAATTTTTTTAGCATGTTGTAGTTTTGATGCTCATTATGTTAAATGTAATGTTATTAGACAAGTGATATACATAGATAGTCTTTGAGATACACCCATGTTCATTGGATTCATATTTTGTGTTCTCACTATTGTTTAACTACTATGTATATACTAGTTCTAAAATACGTGCATTTAGCCTAATGATCATGTTTATTTTATATTTCATGTGGCGATTACTTGCTTAAAGATAGTTTTCATTAAAACTGGTGTTTATACTTTTACAAGTGTGAGCTACACTTGATTATTATATGTTTGTACTTTATTGCTTATTTGTACTCATTACATATAATCGTATAACTTAGTTTTGATGATTCTTTCATTATACTTATTTTTCCTATTTTTGTACATGTTTAGCTTCATGTAAATGTTATTTTTGTTTAAAACTAATAGATATACATGTATATCCTTGAGTCACTTGCCTACATGCAAAATTCTATTAAGGACTCATATGTGTTTGGGATATGTATGTATACTTTTAGTTTAGACAAAACATATATATACCTAGAAGCTTGTTTAATTTTATAAAATTTTTAGTTTTGATGTTTGTTTTGAGGCTTATTGATTATTTTCATGAATATGCTATTAACATGATTCTTGTACACTCACATTTCTTTTATTTACTCATGACCTTAGTTTCATGAGCTAATTTTTATGCCTTATAGATTTTGAGTGTCAATTATTGTGTATTTAGCATGTTATCATGAGATATATTCATGTTTTTATTCCTTACTTGAAGGATTTCGTACTAGTTTTCAAAATTATCATAAAACTAGTTTCGTTATTCTTCAATATGGCAGTGCTTTCAAACTGTATTAAAAATATCTTCAGTTCATATTTGTGAAAACCCTACCAACAAAAAGGCGGTTGGATGGGCGACCATGCCTTATGTGCTTTATTGAAAATCTCTTTAACTTGTGCATGACAAGGGTGATTGTTATGAGTTACGCACTTGATTTTCAAGATATTTTCCTTTTGTATACTCATACTTATTTTCGTATATATGTATGGAACATATTTCAAATTGGTATTTATATTGTTCATACATACATATATATGATTTTGATTGTGCTTATTATACAATGCCATACATTTTTTAAGCACAAAATGATTATGCTAAGCTTGATTTAATTCTAAATGTTTATTAGTATCTTTACAAACCTATGCATTGATTCAATTGGTATTTGTTTGGTATCAAAATATATTTCATATTTTACCTTCTATTGGTACAAAAACTTATATTAATTTCAATTGGTATCAAAATTTACAATTGGTATCAAAATTTATTTTATTGACTTCAAGAAATTTCAAATTTTGTTTTAAGTATTGTCAAAATTTTTTAAAATTTGTTAATATGTATTACTTATACGCAAGGGGAGCTTAACATCTCCTCTATATATAGATTCATGTTGAGTGTACTTCACATATAGCAGAGCTTGACCTCTCTTCCTTACGTGGCACACGTGTGTGAGGGGAGCTTAACATCTCCGCTTATGCATTGTATATTATGTTTTATATGGGTTAGAGTCTATTCATCCCTTCTCTATATAATGCATATATGCAAGGGGAGCTAACTTAACGTCTCTCCTCTTCATGAATGTATATCGCATATACATCTTTATTGTTTGTTTTCTTCACCCTTTTGTTGATAGATTAACAAAAGGGGAGAATAATTTAGAGAGTGCATATATGAATGCTTAATATTTGTTGTTTATACATATATTTGTATTTAGTTTATGAGCCTTCATTGAATATCTTTATGTTTATTTGCTATGCATTAGTTAAGAGGGAGCTTCTATGAAGCTTATCTTTAATCCATGCATATATAACTCCATGAGTTTTCTCATCATTAAAAAGGGAAAAATTTTAGCCCAAAGTCCATCACTCTAGTTTTGATGATGATTAACTCATGTAGTTATAGTATAGTACTAATGATCTTGTATTTATAAGTTTCAGATATTTGATCAAGATCTTAGTTGGTGTTTAGCTTCAACAAAAGATTCGAAGTCAAGTTTTGAGGCTAGCATGTGTTGATTCAAGAGCTCGCGCTTGAAGATCACATCAAGTACTTAAGAGGAGTCTAACTCTTTGGATCAAAGTTTAGGACCAAGTCAAGATAGAGAAGAAGATTTTCAAGACTTGTGTCATGTTTGTAAGTGTTAAGATTTTGTGTTGTAGATAAAATGTAAAGAATAGATTAGTTATAGATTACTCAAGCTCATACCACACACAAAATTTTATATCTGTATTGATAAGAATAGTTTTGATTTTAGAAAATACCGTTTTGATTTTGAGCTTCAAAGTAGATATCTTTATATTTCATGAATAGAGTTCATCAAAATAAGTTTGCATGTTTATATGTGTTTTGGATTTCATCCATACACATTGTTGATTCAAATATTTAGAAAAACATATTTAATGCTTATATATCATGTGTTTTAGTTTTTTATTTATCAAAACTTTGTTTAAAACTTATTGTCAAAAACATTGATATTTCATCTTATATGTGTATTGGATTATATCTATATACACTAAGCTTCAAAAGTGTTTAAAATATCCTGTTTTTGTATTTGAACAAATTTTGAAAAAAAATTGGTTTTTCATTTAAAAGTTTGATTTTGAAAAATACCTGTTTTGTTTAAAGCTGGATTTCTATATCGTAAAAATAGTTCAACTTGTTTGTAATATGTGTTGAGTTTTGATCACACATATTTGGATTTCAAAGTATTTTAATAAACTTTTTCTGTGAATTTTCTGTGATTTTATGGGATTATATAGGATATTAAATGACCAAGTTTTAATCCCTTTTTATCCCAGACCTGGCCTTCTGGCGGTCGACCGAGCCAGAAGTCGGTCGACCGAGCGGTCGACCAATGTGCACAGAACGTGCACATAGCCTTGGTTGAGGGCCGGTCGACCGATCTAGAGAGTTTACTTTCTGGATCTGGCCCCGGTCGACCGAGCGGTTGACCGGTCAGAGAGCACAACTCTCTGGTTCTTGCATCGGTCGACCGACCGGTCGACCGACAGGTCAAGACCTGGGTGCAGTCGACTGAGCGGTCGACCGGTAGCCCCGGTGGTCATAAATATGACCGTTGGCCGGTCGACCGGCCGGTCGACCTACAGGCCAATCTGGCCCATAACGGCTAGTTTTCTGATGCCTCTATAAAAGGGACTTTTGGCCAGATTTTTGGGTAAGATTTTTAGGCTATTTTCTAGAGCTCTTCTCTGGAGTTTCTAAGAAAGTTTTTAGAGCTTCAATTCCATATCAAAAGAGAGTTTACCAAGAGGTATCTCTTGTGTTTTCAAAAGAGTTTTCTTGAGATTTTCCACCATTCACTCTATCTAGCTTTCTCACGCAAGCTTGAGCTTTCCGTTACTATATTCATCCTATAGGATACTTGTTGTAAGAGTTGTTTTTGTGATCAAGAGAAGTGATCACAAGTTTTCATACATGTATTGTGAGAAGTTGTAGAGGTTGTGGCCTCGGTGAAAAGTATTTTGTGGTGATCAAGTGAAGTGATCACCAAGTGTTCCAACTAGTGGTTGGAGGAGTTGTAAGAGATGCAGCCTCAGTAAGCTAGTGTGCTTGCATGTATTGTTCTTGCGTGAACAAGTGAGGGACTTGCGGGTCCAAGAGTTCTTGAGGGAGCTCGTTGTAGGTGTTGCGACACCAAGTGATCATACGGGATCGTTATAGTGGAAATCCTTCATAGTGTTGAAGGCCGAGACGTAGAGCAAATGTGCTCGAACCTCAAAACAATTCTCTCATGTTTGCGATTGCTCATCTCTTTCTCTCACTTGTGTTTATATATCTTGCATGCTTATATTGTTTATCTCTTTATATGCTTGATATATCTTAAACTTAATTGATATATGCTAGGGATTGTTTGCTCACACGTGTATTCAACCAAGAGAGACATAGTGGCACCTCAACTCTTAATCTAAAGGAATCTTGAGGAGATAGTTCAGAGCCCTTCACCGAGAATTCGGCTACACTATTTGGTTATACGTTGTGTGTTTGCATTATATTTTTTAGTTTATACAATTAGTTTTAATTCCGCATTAGTTTTGCATTTGATTAGCTTATCACCTATTCACCCCCTCAGGTGACTTACAGAATCGAAGTTTCAGTTGTACAATATTTGATTATTATAATCACGTACACATATTGATTCCATCAGTTTCCCCTATCCCAGTGTAAGTTGTCCATTTATTACAGTTTATGTTCATGAAGATCGATTTATGGGAATTAGCATTAATATAATAATAGGAGGAGTAGGATATAGAAGCATAATCTCAGGAGCTTACATGATATCAGTGTCAAGTCCCCATAAAAGGTGATAATCAAGAGTCAGGTGTTGACATATCGGTGTCAGACGTCAAGTGATCGCATGTCAAGCATCAAGTGTCAGATATCAGGTGTCAGGTAATTCACAACAATGTAAGCAGTATAAGTAAGCATAGTATCACAATATAAATTAGGCAACCGATCATACAAGTTAGAATATGAAAACATTGTAAAAGAACATTTCAAACTCTTCACAATCATAATCATAATAATAAGATATTAAATTATTAATCAAACAAACAGATGGGATGAGATTGGACTGGACAGGCAAGTAGGAAAGCAGGCAAGCAGACAAACGGGGCTTAGTAGAACTGGACAAATTGACAAGCAGAATAACGCAAAACTGAATAGACAACCGATAATTCGTGCAAACAGAGTTGATCAGATAAGCAGTTAAGCGAACAAGCAGGCAAACAGG
This sequence comes from Agave tequilana, assembly GCA_038442645.1. Lineage (NCBI taxonomy): Eukaryota > Viridiplantae > Streptophyta > Magnoliopsida > Asparagales > Asparagaceae > Agave > Agave tequilana. Next base: position 88,888 of record JAVJIF010007758.1, on the reverse strand, counting down.
GTTAGGCTGAACTGTATAGATAAGCAAGGCTGAATAGACAAGCAGATAAGCAGACAAGTAGAGTTAGATAGAGTTGAATAGACATATACGCAAGCAATCAGAACTATGCAGGGCTGGAGCATAACTAGACCATGTATCAATATATAACACCAAACACACGGCGGAGCTAGACTCCTGACAGAGCTAGCATGCAACTTTAGGTTAAACCTATATAGCGAGGCTAAGCTCAACCTTAGAGCCTTGGTCACATGCTTGTTCCTATCTGACAAACAAAGCCAAGTAAATGAACTGCTCTGGGAGGTGAAGACATGAGCAGCGCCAGGGGTAGAGTGTGAGAGAGAGAGAGAGAGAGAGAGAGAGAGAGAGAGAGAGAGAGAAAGACATGAACTCAAAGTTTCATGAGAACTGGCGGTACATGAAAGAGTATTTTGGTCATTTATTATGAGTTTTAAACGGTGTTAAAAAAATAGTCAGATAACGGTTGGGTTACCCGTGGTAAAATTAAAAAAATTTAAGTACCTTTCATAGAAACTTTTCATGCAATTTACCATCTTGGAAATACCAAAACTTCAATGATCCCATTATATGAAAATTTTTGAGGTTTTCTGATGTCAAAAATGTTAGTATCTGGTTGAGCATTGTTGCGATTAATTGAATCACGAATGTCGGCCCATTTAGGCTGGAACTAATAATGTAGAGTGTTTCTAGAGTATACTAGTATCTATGGATGACAATGGGTTGGCGATGAACCGGATCTAGAGCAAACTCTTCGCCCCAACATATTTGAGGCTTTAAATTTAGCCTAAGGTTGTAATCTAATCGACCTTATCACCAGCCATAGGGCCTTCGGGTCGGCCTTAGGGCCTTCAGATTGGCCAGTACTTAGAAATGAAAAAAAAATACAATATTATTGCTCTTATTTCTCTCAAACACTTCTATTCTTTGCTTAATCACACACATTTTCTAAGTGAAATACACCTAAAGGGGGAGAATAGGTGTACTAGCTAATCTAATGCTAACTAATGAGGAATTAAAACTATTTATGCAAACAAAAACTATTAAGCTAACACACAATGTATAACACAAGAGTGTAGCCGAATTTCTGGTGAAGGGCTCTAGACTATCTCCTCAAGATTCCTCTAGATTAAGAGTTAAGGTGCAACTATGGCTCTCTTGGTTGAATACAAGTGTGAGCAAACTATCCCAAGCATAAATCAATTGAGCACAAGATAGATCAAGCATATAAAGAGATAAACAATATAAGCATGTAAGATATATAAACACAAGTGAGAGAGAGATGAGCAATCACAAACACGGGAGAATTGTTTCGAGCTTTGAGCACACCTGCTCTACGTCTTCGCCTTCATCACTATGAAGGATTTTCACTATAACGATCCCGCAAGATTACTCGGTGCCGCAACACCTACAACGAGCTCCCTCAAGAACTCTTGGACCCACAAGTCCCTCACTTATTCCCATAAGAACGACACACGCAAGCACACTAGCTTGTTGAGGCTGCACCTTTACAATGAGCTCCACAAGAACTTGTCACAACATGAACCTGCAAGTTCGCCTCCTCAAATATAAAGATGAACGCTTGGGGATCTCTACACTTTGATCACCAAAAACACTCTCACAACAAAGCTCCTATAGAATAAATATGACAATGGAAAACTCAAGCTTTTGTGAGAAAAACTAGGATAGATTTGTGGAGGAAAAACTCAAGAAATCCTTTTTGGAAAACACAAGAGAATCACTCTTGTAAACACTCTTTTTGATATCGAATTAAGCTCTAAAACTTGTTGGAAAACCTCTAAGAAAGGAGGGAAAAAGTGGCTCAAAAACCCTCTTCAAATCTTATCAAAAACTGGGCAAGAGGACCCCTTTTTATAGGGGATCAAAAAACTAGCCCTTATGGCTCAGATTCTGGCCGATAGGCCTGTCGGTCGACCGGCCAGTCGACCGGCCAACGATCATATTTATGACCATAAGCGTTGCTGGTCGATCGCCCAGTCGATCGCACCTAGGTCTTGACCTGTCGGTCGACCGACTGGTTGACCGAGGTAAGATCCAGAGAGCAAAGCTCTCTGGCCGATCGACCGCCGGTCGACCGAGGCCAGATTCAGAGATTGAACTCTCTGGATCGGTCGACCGTCCGCTCGATCGGCCCTCAAGCCAAGGATGCGTGCACGTTCTATTCACATCGGTCGACCGCCCGATTGGCCGGCTTCTGGCTCGGTCGACCGCCAGAAGGCCAGGTCAGGTACAATAGGGGATTCAAACTTGGTCTTATAAATATCTATAAAATCCCATAAAATCACATAAAATCACATAAAATCTACAAAATAAGTTCATTAAAATACTTTGAAGTACAAATATGTGATAAAAAATCAACGCATATTACAAACTTTTTGAATCATTTTTGTGATCTAGAAATTTAGCCTTAAACAAAAACCCGTATTTTTAAAAATTAATCTTCAATTTGAAAATGATTTTTTTTTAAAATTTCTTCAAAGACAAAATTGAGATATTTTAAACACTTTTAAAGCTTAGTGTGTATAGATATGATCCAATACACAGGTAAGTTGAAATATCTATGATTTTGACAATAAGCTCTAAAATAAGTTTTGATAAATACAAAACTTAAACACATGATATAGAAACATCAAATAAATTTTTTTAAATATTTGAACCAACAATATGTATGGATGAAATCCAAGACACATATAAACCATATAAACTTGTTTTGATGAATCTAATTATGAAACATAAAGATGTATACTTTGAAGCTCAAAATCAAAACGGTATTTTCTAAAACTAAAGCTATTTTATGAAAACACATATAAATTTTGTGTGTGTGTATATGAGCTTGAACAATCTACAACTAATCTATCATTTATATTTTATCTAAAACACAAAATTTTAACACTTACAAACATGACTCAAGTCTTATAAATCTTCTCTTGAAAAACTTCTTCTCCATCTTGACTAGGTCCAAACTTGATCCATGAGCTAGACTCCTTTTTGAGTACTTGATGCGATCTTGAAGCACGAGCTCTTGAATCAACACGTGCTAGCTCTAAAACTTGATTTTGAATCTTTAATTGAAGCGATGACTAAGATCTTAATCAAATATCTGAAACTAAATAAGCACAAGATCATTAATACAATAACTATATGAGTTAATCATCATCAAAACTAGAGTGATGGGCCTTTGGGCCAACAATCTCCCCCTTTTTGATGATGACAAAACTCATGGAGTTATATATACATGGATTAAGTTAAGCTTCATAGAAGCTCCCCTTTAAATCATGCGTAGCAATAAACATAAAGATATTCAATGAAGGCACATAATCAAAACACAAATATATGCATATACACCAAATATTAAACATGCATATATTATCTCTCTAAATTCTTCTTTTCTTTTTGTCAATTCATCAACAAAGGGGCAAAGATAAATAAACAATATAGATGTATATGCGATATACATTCATGAAGAGGAGAGACGTTAAGTTAACTCCCCCTGCATACATGCATTAATGAAGAAGAGATGATTAGACCCTAATCCACATAAAGCATAATATACAATGTATAAGCGGAGATGTTAAGCTCCTCCTACACACGTGTATCACGTAAAGAAGAGAGGTCAAGCTCCTCAATGTGAGATACACTGTGCATGAATCTATATATAGAGAAGATGTTAAGCTCCCCTTGTATCTAGGCAATACATATCAACAAATTTTGAAACCACTTTTAAAATAAATTTTTGAAATTTCTTGAAGTTAACAAAATGAACTATGATACCAATGAAATCAAATTGTAGTTGACAAAAACCAAAAGTTGGTACCACTTATAGAGAGAATTTTTTTTAAGATACCAATAGTAGATTTTGATACCAATTGAAGGTGAAATATGAAGTACATTTTGATACCAAATAAATGTTAGCCCAAAAGCCCATCACTCTAGTTTTGATGATGATTAACTCATGTAGTTAAAGTACTAATGATCTTGTGTTTATTTAGTCTTAGATACTTGATCAAAATCTTAGTAAGTGTTTAGTTTCAACAAAAGATTTGAAGTCAAGTTTGGAGCTAGCACGTGTTAATTCAAGAGCTCGTGCATCAAGATCGCATCAAGTACTCAAGAGGAGTCTAGCTTATGGATCAAAATTTGGACCAAGTCAAGAAGGAGAAGAAGATTTTCATGAAAACTTGTGTCATGTTTGTAAGTGTTAAGATTTGTTTTTAGATAAAATGTAAGGGATAGATTAGTTATGGAATGCTCAAGTTCATATACACACACACAAAATTTATATGTGTTTTCATAAGATAGTTTTTGAGTTTAGAAAAATATCGTTTTAGATTTATCAAAACTTATTTTAGAGCTTATTGTCAAAAACATAGATATTTCATCTTATATGTGTAGTGGATCATATCCATACACACTAAGCTTCAAAAGTGTTTAAAATATCTTGTTTTTGTATCTGGAGAGGTTTGGAAAAATTGTTTTTCAATTTGGAGATTGATTTTTGAAAAATATAGATTTTTGTTTAATGCTAAAATTCTATATTATAAAAATGGTTCAAAAAGTTTGTAATATGTGTTGATTTTTGATCACACATATTTTTACTTCAAAGTATTTCAAAGAACTCAATTTTGTAGATTTTTAGTGATTTTATGGGATTTTATAAGTAAATATATGTCCAAGTTTTTAATCCCAAACATTTGCTGACCCTGCTGTTTGGCAGTCGACCGATCAGTCGACCGAGCCAGAAGTCGGTCGATCGGGCGGTCGACCGACGTACACAGAACGTGCACAGCTAGGGCCGATCGACCGCCCGGTCGACCGTTGACTGTCCAGAGAGCTTTGCTCTTTGGATCTGGCCCCGGTCGACCGAGCGGTCGACTAGTAGGTCAATTTCCAGTATCGGTCGACCGTCTAGTCGACCGCTTTTCCCAACCGGCCGGTCGACCGATAGCAGCATCAGCTAGTTTTTGTAGCCTATTTATATGGGGCTGTTTCGGGTTGTTTTCTATAAGATTTAAAGAGAGTTTTTGTGCTAGTTTCTCCTACCTCTCTAAGTGTTTATCTCCACTTGTTTTAGGGCTAATACTTCCATATCAAAAGGAGAGTTTTCAAGAGTGATTTTCAAAAGAGATTTCTTGAGTTTTTCATCGCCAAATCTATCCTAGTTTTTCTCACACATACTTGAGCTATCCATTGCTATATCTATCCTATGGGGATATTTATTGTGAGAGTGTTTTTAGGTGATCAAAGTGTTGAGATCACCAAAGTTTTCATCTTATATTTGAGGAGGTGAACTTGCGGGTTTGTGTTATTTCGAGTTCTTATGGGAGCTCGGTGTAGAGGTGCGGCCTCGGCAAGCTAGTGTGCTTGCGTGTGTTGTTCTTGCGGGAACAAGAGAGAGACTAGTGAGTCCAAGGAGTTCTAATGTGAACTCGTTGTAGGTGTTGCGGCACCGAGTGATCCGATGGGATCAATTTTAGTGAAAATCCTTCATAGTGTTAAAGGCGGGGACATAGAGCAAGGGTGCTCGAATGTCAAAACAAATCTCTCGTGTTTGCGATTGCTCTCTCTCTTCTCTCACTTGTGTTTATATCTTGCATGATTACATTGCTTATATCTTTATATGCTTGATATATCTTGTGCCTTATTGATATATGCTTGGGATTGTTTGCTCACACTTGTATTCAACCAAGAGAGAAATAAGGACACCTCAACTCTTATCTAGAGGAATCTTTAGGAGATATTCCAGAGTCTTTTACCGGAACTTCGGCTACACTCTTGTGTTATACCTTGTGTGTTTAGCTTAATAGTTTTAATTTTTATAAATAGTTTTTAATTCCGCATTATTCATCATTAGATTAGCTAGTCACCTATTCACCCTCCCTCTAGGTGGCCTACAATTGGTATCAGAGCTTGGTGCTCTTGATTTGGGTCTAACAATCTTGAGTTAAAGATCCTTCTTTTTAGCTAATCACAATATTTGTTTACACACACACATGGATTTCATGACACTTCTCATGTTTGATATTCTTAACATCCAAATTTGGAAAGTTAAGATGCCAATATACCTCAAAGCCCTAGGTATTCATGTTTATCTTGCTACTATTAAGGATCATACTTTAGTAATAGCAAACATCTTGAGTCTAACTCAAAAGCCCTTCATACTTTAAAGAGTACCCTAAATGATGAATATTTATCTAGGGTTGCTAATTTTGATTCGGCTTTTATAGTATGGAACACTATAGTCTCCCTTGGCGAACAAAAACAATACTATGCGGGGAGCGACTCGGATGATGGAAGTGATATTTCCAACATATGCTACATGGTCCAAGGGAATAACCCCCATAGGTAAATTCTAAATCCGAGCCTGATAAGGATGTTGACATGTCATATGATGAGCTTGCTATATTTTGTCAACAACTTCTTGAAAAATATGATGTGCTTAAAAAGGATAATAAAAGATTGAAAAATAAATATGATTCTATTTTAAAAGAAAAAGATTCTTTTCAAAATAAATTTGAATGCATTTCAAAAGAAAATGAATTTTTGAAAAAGGAGAATATTTCTTTAGCTTCAAAATTAAATGATCTTTGTGAAGAAAATAAATCTTTGAAAAATAAAATCACTTTGGTGGAAAAAGAAATAGAGATTGCTTTGGATGAAAATAACACTTTGGAAAGAAAAATTGTTTCAAAAGAAAAAGAAATATTTCTAAAAAGAAAAAGATTTCTGATTCTCATTCTTGCAATGCTCTTCATGCTACTATTGATAAAAATGAGATTCAAGTTTTGAAAAAAAGAATTAATTGTTTGAGATCAACTTTGAGCAATTGTGCTTAACCATTCTACATTGGAAACCTTGTTCCAAGAAACAAGCTCCACATGTTCATGCACATAACACACAACATACTTATGTACATCATGATCACACTCATTCTCATATGAATGCTAGAGTGTACAATTGTACACATTGTGGCCACAAAGGCCATTTAGCAAAGTTTTGTTTTGATAAGATTAACTCTATAAATTTTGCTAATAAAAATGTTTGGATTCCTTATGATGCTAACCCCCGTAGACCCAAAAAAAAGGTACCAAAATTCTCACCTATTGTGTTTGATGTAGGTGTGGGCTCTCACAGACGTGAGAGGTATGGTACCTTAGTGGTGAATGCATATGGAGCTAGATGGACATACCCGATTGATGCATCCCTATCAAGAAAGTTTGGTGGGAGGACCACCATGATTTGGAGACTTAGAGAGTAGTTTATGTGGTTTGGTAACTATCTCTAAACTCCCATTTTAATTTATATGCTTTTGTATAAATATTTTTAGCATGTTTTGATTTTGTGCTTCATGTGGTGAATACTTGTTTAGATAAATTTTTCATTAAAACTTGTGTATATACTTATTCAAGAAGTGAGTTACACTTGATTATTATATGTTTGTACCTCATTGCTCATTTGTACTCATTACATGTACATGTATAACCTAGTTTTGATGATTCTTTCATTTATACTTGTTTTCTCTATTTTTTTTGTACATGCTTTGCTTCATGTATATGTTGTTTTTATCTAAAACTTATAAATATACATGTATACCCTTGAGTCACTTGCCTTCATGCAAATTCTATTATGAACTCTTTTGTGTTTGGGATATGTATGTATACTTTTAGTTCTGATAAAACATACATATATCTTGAGGTTTGTTTTTAATGAAAAATAAATTTTTATAATTTACATGTTTTTGATAAAAGAAATTCATGTTTATTTTGGACTTTATTGATTATTTCATGAATATGCTAATCACATGATTCTTGTACACTCACATTATTGTTTTTGTGTTTACTCATGACTTTGTTTTCATGAGCTTTATATGAGCTTTATTGATCTTGAGTGACAATTTTTGTGTGCTTAGTTATGATTCATGGGATATATGATTTATTTTCATGTTTTGAAACATCTTTAACTAGTTTTTCAAAAAACTACTTTAAACTATTTATTTATTCTTCATTTGGTAGTGTTTTCAATCTATAATTATTCTAAAATCTTATTTTTGAAAACTTCTATCCTTCAAGGGCGGTTAGATGGGCGACCATGCCTTGTATGCTCAAAATTAAAAATCTTTTAAATATGTGCATGAATAGGGTGGTAATTATGAGTTATACACATGATTTTCATGTTATTTCATCTTTGCATACTCATATATGTTTTATTTTATATATATGCTTCAAATTTCTAGTAGTATCAATTTCAATTGGTATATTCATTTTCAGACATATATATATGATTTGATTGTGCTTACAATATCTTTACATCTTAAAGCACAAATTATGTTTATGCTAAGCTTGATTTAGTCCGTAATGTCTATTATTTTTCAATTGGTATTTTATACAAGCTTATGCATTATTTTTATTTGTATTTGATAAAGAGGGAGAAAATTCGCGTTTTATCTTTCAATAAGTTTTATTTTCAATTGCTATCTTCTCCCATTCTTTATGATGAAAAATATTTTGTTTTGGTATATGCTAACATTTTCAATATTGCTATCAATAATCTTAAATTGGTATTACTCAATTTGATATCTTTATTGCAAAATGAGTTATGTTTACCCAAAAATTTGGTTTTTACTTTCAATTGGTATCAAACTTTACAATATATTTCAATTGGTATCAAAAACGTACAACGTTTCATTTTTTATTGGTATCAAAAATTTACAAGATATTTTCAATTGGTATAAAAAACCTAAAATGTTTCACTTTCATTGATATCAAAATTTATTTTGTTGACTTAAAAAAATTTTAAAATTTGTTTTAAAGTGGTTTCAAGATTTATTGATATATATATATATATATATATATATATATATATATATATATATATATATATATATATATATATATATATATATATATATATATATATATATATGCAAGGGGAGCTTAACATCTCTTCTATATATAGATTCATATTGAGTGTATCTTATATTGAGGAGCTTGACATTTCTTCTTTATGTTATACACGTGTGTAGGGGGAGCTTCACATCTTCGCGTATACATTTTATATTGTGCTTTATATGAGTTAGGGTTTTGTCATCCCTTCTTCATGTAATGCATGTATGCAGGGGGAGCTAACTTCATGTCTCTCTTCTTCATGAATGTATATCATACATATATCTTTATTATTTGATTTGTTTTCACCCCTTTGTTGATGAATTGACAAAAAGGGAGAGAAGAATTTTGAGAGTTTATATATGCATGCTTATTTTATTTTCTTATTTATGCAAAAAGGAGAGAAGAATTTTGTGAGTTTATGCATGTTTATCTCCTTGTTTATGCATATATGTTTGTTTAGTTTTATGCACTTTATTAAATATCTTATTGTTTATTACTATGCATGAGTTAAGGGGGAGCTTCTATGAAGCTTAACTTTAATCCATGCATATATATCTCCATGAGTTTTGTCATCATCAAAAAGGGGGAGATTGTTGGCCTAAAGGCCCATCACTCTAGTTTTGATGATGATTAACTTATGTAGTTATAATACTAATGATCTTATGTTTATTTAGTCTCAGATACTTGATCAAGATCTTAGTAGACGTTTAGCTTCAACAAAAGATTTGAAGTCAAGTTTTGGAGGTAGCACTTATTGGTTCAAGAGCTCGCGCATCAAGATCGCATCAAGTACTCAAGAGGAGTCTAGCTCATGGATCAAAGTTTGGACCAAGTCAAGAAAGAGAAGAAGATTTTCAAGAGAAGATTTTCATGAAGACTTGTGTCATGTTTGTGAGTGTTAATATTTGTTTTTAAATAAAATGTAAAGGATAGATTAGTTGTGGAATGTCCAAGTTCATATACACATACAAAATTTATATGTGTTTTCATAAGATAGTTTTGAGTTTAGAAAAATATCGTTTTGGATTTATCAAAATTTATTTTAGAGCTTATTGTCAAAAACATAGGTATTTCATCTTATATGTGTAGTGGATCATATCCATACATACTAAGCTTCAAAAGTGTTTAAAATATCTTGTTTTTGTATTTGGAGAAGTTTTGAAAAAATCATTTTTCAATTTGGAGATTGATTTTTGAAAAATACAGATTTTTATTTAAAGCTAAAATTCTATATTACAAAAATGGTTCAAAAAATTTGTAATATGTGTTGATTTTTGATCACACATATTTGTACTTCAAAGTATTTCAAAGAACTCATTTTTGTAGATTTTTAGTGATTTTATAGGATTTTCTAAGAAAATATAAGACCAAGTTTTTAATCCCAAACATTTGCTGACCAGGCTGTCTGGCGATCGACCGAGGCAGAAGTCAGTCGATCGGGCGGCCGACCGACGTGCACAGAACGTGTACAGCCAGAGCCGATCGATCGCACGGTCGACTGTCCAGAGGGCTTTGCTCTCTGGATCTGGCCCCGATCGACGGGGAGGTTGACCGGTAGGTCAACGCCTAATATTGGTCGACCGTCCGGTCGACCGCTTTTCCCATCGGTCAGAAATCCGACCGTTGGCGGTTGATCGACCGGTCAACCGACAGCAGCATCAGCTGCTGAATTGGCTCCAATGGCTAGTTTTTGTAGCCTATTTATATGGGGCTGTTTTGGACTGTTTTCTATAAGATTTAAAGAGAATTTTTGTGCTAGTTTCTCCTACCTCTCGAAGTGCTTATCTCCACTTGTTTTAGGGCTAATACTTCCATATCAAAAGGAGTGTTTTCAAGAACGATTTTCAAAAGAGATTTCTTGAGTATTTCACCACCAAATCTATCCTAGTTTTTCTCTCACATACTTGAGCTATCCATTGCTATATCTATACTGTAGGGATATTTGTTGTGAGAGTGTTTTTAGGTGATCAAAATGTTGAGATCACCAAAGTGTTCATCTTATATTTGAGGACGCGAACTTGTGGGTTCGTGTTGTTTTGAGTTCTTGTGGGAGCTCGGTGTAGAGGTACGGCCTCGATAAGCTAGTGTGCTTGCGTGTGTTGTTCTTGCGGGAACAAGATAGGTACTAGTGAGTTCAAAGAGTTTTAGTGTGAATTCGTTGTAGGTGTTGCGACACCAAGTGATCAGGTGGGATCGATTTTAGGAGAAATCCTTCATAGTGTTAAGGCAGGGACGTAGCACTCCGAACCTCGAAACAAATCTCCTGTGTTTGCGATTTCTCTCTCTCTCTCTCTCCCCTCTTACTTGTGTTTATATTTTGCATGATTACATTGCTTATATCTTTATATGCTTGTTATATCTTGTGCCTTATTGATATATGCTTGAGATTGTTTGCTCACACTTGTATTCAATCAAGAGAGCCATAGTGGCACCTCAACTCTTATCTAGAGGAATCTTGAGGAGATAGTTCAGAACCCTTCACCGGGAATTCGGCTACACTCTTATTTTATACCTTGTGTGTTTAGCTTAATAGTTTTAATTTGCATAAATAGTTTTTAATTCTGCATTATTCATCATTAGATTAGCTAGTCACCTATTTACCCCCCCCTCTAGGTGACCTACAATAAATACCAATTGAAATCAATGCATAAGCTTGTAAAGATACCAATTAACATTTAGAATAAAGTCAAGCTTAACATAAACATAATTTTTGCTTTAAAAATGTAAAGACATTGTAAGACAAGCACAATTAAATCATATATATGTATGGAAATGGAAATACCAATTGAAATTTGAAGCATGCATATATAAGAAACACATATGAGTATACAAAAATAAAATTTCATGAAGATCATGTGTATAACTCATACCTACCACCCATTCATACACATGTTAGAAAGATATTCATTAAAAGCATACAAGGCATGATCGCCTAACCAATCGCCCTTTAGTTTCTAGGAATTTTCAAAAAAATAAGAATTTGAAAATAATTTAACATGTTTGAAAACTCTACCAATTAAAGAATCAAGAAACTAGTTTAAAATAATATTTCCTTCAAGACATGAAACCAATTCATATATCCCATGAAGCCTTACTAAGTACATAAAAATTGTCACTCAAGATCTAAAAGGCTCAAAAATATGCTCATAAAACAAGTATATGAGTAAACAAATGAAATGTGAGTGCACAAGAATCATGTGAGTAGCATATTCATGAAAATAATCAATAAGGTTCAAAACAAACATGAAATTCTTTTATCAAAAATATGAAAATCATCAAAACTAAAAATTTCATCAAAACTAAACAAGCATCAGAGTATATATATGTTTTGTTGAAATTAAAGGTATACATACATATCCAAATATAGACTAGTCCACAAAAGTATATTGCATGAAGGCAAGTAGCTCTAGGATATACATGTATATCTATTAGTTTTAGACAAAAATAACATACACATGAAGCTAAACATGTACAAAATAGGAAAAACAAGTATAAATGAAAGAATCATCAAAACTAGGTTATACATGTACATGCAATGAATACAAATGAGTAATGAAGCACAAACATATAATAATCAAGTGTACCTCACTACTTGTACAAGTATAAATACAAGTTTTAATAAAAACTACATGTAAACAAGTAATCACCATATGAAGTACAAAACAAACATGATCATTAGTCTAAATGCACGTGTTTTAGAATTAGTATATACATAGTAGTTAAAAATAGTGAGAACACAAAATATGAATGCATATGAGCATGGGTGTATCCCAAAGACTATTTATGTATATCACATGTCTAATAACATTGCGTTTAACATAATAAGCATTAAAATCATAACATGCTAAAAATTATCAATGTAAAAGTATATAAACTAAAAAGGAGTTTAGAGATAGTTATCAAACCATACGAACTATTCTCTAAGTCTCCAAACCATGGTAGTCCTCCCACCAAACATCTAATGGCGATGCATCAATTTGGTATGTCCATCTAGCTCATGTATCCACCATCAAGGCACCAACCCTCTCAAGTTTTGTGAGAGCCAACATCTACATCAAGCACAAGATGTGAGAATTTTGGTACCCATTTTTTTGGGTGCACGAGGGTTAGAAACAAATAGAACCCAAACATTATTATTTGTAAAATTTATAGAATTTAATCTATCAAAGCAAAATCTTGCATGATGACCTTTGCGGCCACAATGTGTACATGTGTACACTCTAGCACACATATGAGAATGAGTGTGATCATGGTGTATATGAGGTGTATGCCGTGTAGGATGTGCATACATGTGTGGAATTTGTTTCTCGCGAAACATAAATTCCAATTATTATATTTAAATGCACATTGGTTCAAAGTGGAGCTCAAATAATCAATATTCTTCTTCATAATGCAAATATCATTTTTGGAAGAAGAGATATGAGCATGAGAATCAACAACCTTTTCTTTTTAGAAATGTTTTCTTTTTTTAAAACAATTTTCTTTTTCAAAGAGTTATATTCTTCCAAAAAAATCTCCTTTTCTTTTTCCACCAAAATGATTTTATTTTTCAATGAATTATTTCCTTCACAAATGTCATTTAATTTTGAAAACAAAAAAATATTCTCCTTTTTCAAATGTTCATTTTCTTTTGAAACACATTCAAATTTATTTTTAAAAGAATCATTTTATTTTAATAAAGAAGAGTTTCCTTCTTCAACTTATCATTTTCAATTTTTAATAAATCATTTTTTCAAGAAGTTTTTGACAAAAAGATGCAAGCTTATCATAAGGCATGTAAATATCTTCTTTAGGTCGGATTCAGAATTTACCTCAAGGGGGTCATCCCCTTGAACCATGTAGCAAATGCTGGAAGCATCATTTCCATCATCCGAGTCACTCCCCACATAGTGTTACTTTTGTTCACTAAGGGAGACAAGTGTGTTCTATACTACAAAAACCGAATCAAAGTTAGAAACCTCGATAAATATTCATCATTTAGGGTTGACTTTAAAGCATTGATAGCTTTAGTGTTAGCCTCAAGATGTTTTAGCCTCAAGATGTTTTTCATTAATAAAATATGAATCCGTAATAGTGACAAAATAGATATGAGTTCCTAGCGCTTTGAGGTACATTGACATCTTAACTTTTCAAGTTTGGATGTTAAGGATATCAAACATGAGAGGTGTCATGAAATCCATATGTGTGTGTGTAAACAAATATTGTGATTAGCTAAAAGTAGGATCTTTTAACTCAAGGTTGTTGACCCAAATCAAGAGCACCAAGCTCTGATACCAATTGAAATACACCTAGAGGGGGGGATGAATAGGTGTACTAGCGAATCTAATGCTAACTAATGCGAAATTAAAACTATTTATGCAAACAAAAACTATTAAGCTAACACACAATGTATAACACAAGAGTGTAGTCGAATTTTCGGTGAAGGGCTCTGGACTATCTCCTTAAGATTCCTCTAGATTAAGAGTTGAGATACCACTATGGCTCTCTTGGTTGAATACAAGTGTGAGCAAACAATCCCAAACATATATCAATTGAGCACAATATATATCAAGCATATAAAGAGATAAACAATATAAGCATGCAAGACATATAAACACAAGTGAGAGAGAGATATGAGCAATCGCAAACACGGGAGAATTATTTCGAGGTTCAAGCATACTTGCTCTACATCTCCGCCTTCACCATTATGAAGGATTTCCACTATAACGATCTCGCAAGTTCACTCGGTGCTTCAACACCTACAACGAACTCCCTCAAGAATTCTTGGACCCGCAAGTCCCTTTCTAGTTCCCGCAAGAACAACAAACGCAAACAAACTAGCTTGCTAAGGCCGCACCTCTACAATGAGCTCCCACAAGAACTCGTCACAACATGAACCCACAAGTTCACCTCCTCAAATACAAAGATGAACACTTGGTGATCTCTACACTTTGATCACCAAAAATACTCTCACAACAAATCTCCTATAGGATAAATATGGCAATAGAAAACTCAAGCTTTTGTGAGAAAAACTAGGATAGATTTATGGAGGAAAAACTCAAGAAATCTTTTTGGAAAACACAAGAGAATCACTCTTGTAAACACTCTTTTTGATATAGAATTTAAGCTCTAAAACTTGTTAGAAAATCTCTGAGAAAGGTGGAAAAAACTGGCTCAAAAACCCTCTTTAAATCTTATTAAAAATTGGCCAAGAGAACCCCTTTTATAGGGGATCAAAAACTCGCCGTTATGGCTCAGATTCTGGCCAAATAAGCCTGTCGGTCGACCGGACGGTCAACCAGCCAATGACAATATTTATGACCATTGGGGTTGCCGGTCGACCGACCGGTCGACCAAGGCAAGATCCAGAGAGCAAAGCTCTCTGGCCGTCCACCACCCGGTCGAGCGGGGCCAGATCCAGAAAGTGAACTTTCTCGATCGGTCGACCGTCCGGTCGACCGGCCCTTAAGCCAAGGCTGTGTGCACATTCTGTGCACATCGCTTGACCGCCCAGTCGACCAACTTGTGGCCCGGTCGACTGCCAGAAGGCCAGGTTAGGTACAATAGAGAATTCAAACTTGTCTTATAAACTTCTATAAAATCCCGTAAAATCACATAAAATCACATAAAATTTACAAAATAAGTTCATTGAAATACTTTGAAGTACAAATATGTATGATCAAAAATCAATACATATTACAAACTTTTTAAACCATTTTTGTGATATAGAAATTTAGCCATAAACAAAAACCCGTATTTTTCAAAATTAATCTTCAATTTGAAAAAAGATTTTTTCAAAACTTCTTCAAAGACAAAAATAAGATATTTTAAACACTTTTAAAGCTTAGTGTGTATGGATATGATCCAATACACACGTAAGTTGAAATATTTATGATTTTGACAATAAGCTCTAAAATATGTTTTGATAAATACGAAACTTTAAAACACATGATATAGAAATATCAAATAAGTTTTTCTAAACATTTGAACCAACAATGTGTATGGATGAAATCCAAAACACGTATAAACCAAAAAAACTTGTTTTGATGAAATCTAATCATGAAACATAAGGATGTATACTTTGAAGCTCAAAACCAAAACTGTATTTTTTAAAACTAAAACTTTTTTTATGAAAACACATATAAATTTTTTGTGTGTGTATATATGAGTTTGATCAATCCACAACTAATTTATCCTTTACATTTTATCTAAATTATAAAATCTTAACACTTACATACATGACTCAAGTTTTGAAAATCTTCTCTTGAAAAACTTCTTCTCCATCTTAACTTGGTCGAAAGTTGATCCATGAGCTAGACTCCTCTTTGAGTACTTGATGCGATCTTGAAGCGCGAGCTCTTGCATCAACACGTACTAACTCCAAAACTTGACTTCGAATCTATCGTTGAAGCTAACCACCGACTAAGATCTTGATTAAATATCTGAAACTAAATAAGTACAAGATCATTAATATTATAACTACATGAGTTAATCATTATCAAAACTAGAGTGATGGGCCTTTGGGTCAATACTAAGATCAATAGTACTTACCTTAACTTTTAGAATTTTGAAAATTTTTGAGTGGTAATACTAAATTGCAGGTTAATAATGATACTAATTGGAGAATAAGTATACTTGATATTTGATTTAAACTCATAGGTAGAACATAAAGCTAGCCTCCTTAAGGGCCAGGATAAATGGGCCTAGAATAAGGCCTCAACCCCTACCTTATGACAGGGATGGGGCTGATCCTGAGTTTTTTTGGTGTCATCCTGGCCATCATCCCCTTGTAGCATTATATGTATCTCTCTCTTATGTCAGATGAGAGAGAGAGAGTTTTGGAAAAGATGTAAGATGAGACGAGAGAGATGGTGAGTTAGAGAGAAATTTTATTTTCTTGTAAAATCTCTTATGATTCAGTGAACCTCCTTTTTCCTATTGGATTTCTCAATCAAATTTATTTTAACTCTCATAATGGTTAACTTTATGATGATCTTGTTGAATTCCTAATGCGTGTAACATCAATCCTGATAAACCTACATTATTGCTTCCTCCACATATAATGCCCACTCCTTCACACCGTACAAAAAAAAAGAATTCCATGTAGTAAGTTTTTGATATTCAACGAATCCTATTAAAGAATAATCGCAGAAATCTAAACAATTATCTATCCATCAATAAGGTAGATCACTGATTCCACGATATGGAAGAAATTATCAATCATTCACGTATCTATGGCATCTTCAAAAAATATCATATAACAATTCCTTTTTTTGAAAATATAGAGGGTATGCGCATCCCTATCCGTCACAAAAGGTCCGAAAGATTTTATGCCAAAATACTTCTTTTTAATACCTTACAATACATCCATTACTAATTTTTTTGTATGCTTTGGTGTTCCTGACTATCACTGATTTTGACTGATGCCCGATATAGTAGTACATATAAGACAATAGTATATCCCGTATAGTCATTTTTTTGTACCGCTTCAAAATTCAATAATTCGTGAAAAACTCTTAATCTTAGGGTAAACAGTTTAAACTGCTTGTGTATATTATTCTTATACATTGAGAAATAAGATTTTAGTGGATTCCATACCCCCGTAAATGTAGGCCGAAAGAGAGAACTACATAAATCTTATGTTCTTCTTCATGATTGTGATTTGTTCTATCTCGTGTGTTCGAGATTTTCAATTTCACAAACATGTTGAGATCCTTGGTGGAAACTCCATCCGCAAAAAAGATGAATGCCACACCATTTTTAGGCGAGGCATAACTTCTAGTTTTTGCTTGTTTCTTGAGTGGAGAAAAAGACCCCCAAAAAAAAAAGAATAATTGAAAGAAATTCATTTGAAAAGCAAGGAGGAAACTTCTGCACAGTATATTTATCGAATAAACATACTCATGGGACAGTTTTTCCTTGGAACTGTGATGAGATTGCTTAAATCAGTCCTCACATACTTTCTATAATTTGTTGAAGTGCTCTCTGTTATCTCAAACTAATCTGCTATGCAACACCACAGGTCCACAACAAAAGTATAGAACTTCTCAATTTTCTGATGCTAACAACATAAGAAAATATATATGCCCCACCAGTAATGAACATTCATAAACAGATATATGTAGATAATTAAGTCCATGGTTCACCTAGTGGACAAAATCTATAATACCAGTAACCGGCACACAAACCAAACAAGTAGATAATAAGAGAGACACATCTCAGTACAGAAACACATAACAAAGCGAAACTATTAGCTGCTCCAGCTGCAAAAAAAAGGAAGAGGGGGAAAAAAGATTAAAACAGAACAATACAAGAATTGACGAGCAAAATTTATATGAACAAGTATTATGTAGACAGCAACATCATTCACAATTTCTTTTTCTTGAACAAAAGATGAAATAGGTACCTTTATTTTTCAGCCAGCCACCCAACAAGACCAGCTCTATTGTGCCTTCCCCTTCACAGGTTTTGTCGTCTCTGGAGTCGACAATATTTATTCATCAAAAATTAAGTAGATTTGCCGTAAGACATTCACTTGAAAAAAATTCTGCATAAAATACTTACAAGTAAACATACTCATGCGGCATATTTCCTTGGAACTGTGATGAGACTGCTTGGTAACTACCGGCCCATTATTCCTGCAATCTTTAGTAGCTGTCATGGTTGTCTCGCTTTTCACTGTGGTTTTGATCCCTTTCCTCCAATCCTCAGTGAAATATTTCGCCGTGGTGCGGTTCTCTGTGGTGACGGTCCCCTTTCGGCAATCCTTGGTAGTGGTTTTCTTCATCACCACCTCTGCAGTGTTCACCTTGCCAGTCTGGTAATCCTTGGTCACTTGCTTCGCAATCGGAATATACTGCTCAGTGATCACCTTCCCGCCCTTGAGATCATTGGCAAGCCTCATGTAGCCATGTCGACTGCTCCCAGCCGCCGCATGGGGAAAATTGTTTCCTGCCTGTGTGCCATGGATGTCGCTCCACTCAATCAATTAGCGTTTGATGATTTTTTTTAGGTGTATGAGTTTTCTTCATGTGGCTTGGTCAATTTTATAGAGATCCAAGCTATACAGCCTCAAAGGAAACTAGAAGGCAGTTTCCTTCCCATTGCGGAAGAAGGAAACAAAGACTCGATGGATAAAAAATTAAGCTAATCCATCCGAAACTTGAAGGGTCAGAAAGCTACTGGGCCCAAACCATAGGGAAATGTACTAGTAGTATAGAAAACATAGTAATACTAACTTCCAAGGAATTCAAGTAAATTACTGTTCACATGATTGGCGTAGTTAGCAGAGATGGCATCCACTGTTAGAATAAAGTAAATGACCAACAAGAATAAGAGGTCTTTATGCACATTCAAGGGACGTGCAGGTAAATAGCTCGAATCATGATTTGACTCTTGATATTCACCAGAAAGAAGGATGATGCTGTTATGTCCCTTGATGTTCATGGTCTGGAACTCGAAAAATAATATTCCTTGCTGTAGCAAGGTATGACAATTAGATGAAACATATATTTCAAAAAGAAATAAAAGGGAAAATGGTGAAGTTCCAATATACATTATTGCGAACGAGCAACCAAGATCAGCTGAGAAAAACAAAATACTTGGAGGTGAATATCAGATAATGGCATGGCCAAACATTGATGAAATCCATTGATAGCTTTAATTTATATGCAGCATCATTGACACAACAAGACATGTTAACTGGTAATATGCACATATTTCTAATTTTTATGTTTGTAATAGCGAAAGTGATGTGAAAAGAAAGATGAGTGTGTAATGATTTTGGAAAAAGATGAGAGATGAAAGAAAACAATGAGTTACCTAAGAGATAAATGAAAATAACTCCCACCTTTCCGGACCTCATGCCGCTTCACGCCGCACATTTATCGATTTTGACCTCACGCCGCTTCACGTCGCACGCTCGATCTTAGCTTCATAATTAGGGTTTCACACCCCGCTATGGGGGCACGCCTCTCAAGGAAAAACAATCAAGACAATTTTTTTTCAAAATTCTAGTCTGTCTTTATTAAAAGCAATGACGCCTATAAATAGGCTTATAACTATTGACTTTTCTCCAAATACCTGATGTCAGACTAAAAAAAAAACAAAGACTAAATAAAAAAAAGAAAAAGAAACATACTAGACTCAAAACAAAATACAGACTCGATTCAAATGAGAAGCATGACATTGATGTCCCCATCATTCTCGCCGAGTGGGAAAAACTCGACCCTCTCTAGTATGCATAAGGTAGTGGTGGCTATTGTTGTGAATCTTGTTGTTATGAATATTGTGGGCTAAATAGTTATGCCTCTACTCTGCTATTTGTTGATTTGATGTTGCTGAGTTGGTACTGATCTTAGGGATGATGTGGTTGCTGTTGTGAACTATTGCAGTCATGCAGCACCAAAAAGGACGGACGGCTCCTACCGTAGGCGATTGTGAGGGAGAGAAGAGCAATCAGGATAGCCGTGGAGATGCAGCAGCAAGGAGAAAATCTCAGGGATGAGGAGGGCATGGAGGAGCAGTATGGAGGCTCACTGTCCCTGTTTGAATCGCAGCAGTAAAGAGGGACAAGTTGTAGGATGGCCGGCGGCTTTGTCAGTACACCAGCAACATGGAGGATGACGAGATGAGGAGTCAAGAAGGGGAGGTGATCTACAGTGGCGAGGAGAAGCTCCCGGGAGAGAGGAATGTAAAGCCTGGGGGAGCTGAGGGACTCACAGGGAGGCTTAAGGTTGAGGGTGATGCATAAGTCCTTTGAAGAAGACAATGTCATGGGGGGAGAGTGAAGGTTGCCGTAGATTGAGTTGGAGACTTGGCCAGTCGGGTTGTTGTATGCAGCAGGGAAAAGAGGCGTGGCATCAATGAAGAAGAGATTGAGGATCCTATAGGAGAGGCGAGGAGTTGGAGAGGTCATAGGTTGGCTTATGCTCATGATCGAGCATAAAACCATATTTTATTGTAGTGTGAGTGTTTCTAATTTCTTGAAATGAAAATCATGTTTTAAAAAAATTGCATTGCATTATAGATTTTGTAGATTGGTTTATATATTGGTTTAAGTGAATTATTATAAATATTAATTTAAATTAATATGTAGCAATTGCTTAACTTGTTATCTGATTAAGAAATTCTGGTAAATGTTAATCCTAAAATCTTGGACATTGTTGTGAAGAGTTTAAAAATAGATAATTATATATGATTACATTATGATATTGATCAGGTTAATGTTACCGAAATTAATGGGACAATCTTGTTATATTAGAAAATTTTTCGTGTTATTGTAATTTTTGAGTCGTAATTTTCGAGAAAGTATTGTTAACTTGTATTCCAGTGATGAACACTGTTATCTTGTATACATATTATAAGCACGGTCATGCTGGCGTCAAGTAGAAAATGTGTGGAACTAAGTGTCACACAAATGAGACAAAGTGCCACATAAAACAAACTGTCACACCACACACATAAATGTGGTGAGAACCCATGGGGACCACTTCTTGAATCCTGCATGGGTGCCACCTCTAGAATCCCACATCGCTTAGTGTCGGCATGACGAGGACGTCTTCAGTGCACCAATTATTCAGACCAAGTACACGATGCACTTTAGTAACCAAACAGTGATGATATCATGAACATATATTATTTGTTCACTCCCTCTTTCAAATAATGGTATCCTATGTCATGTTCGGAGGAGTTCTATTGGAATACGGGCTCTAATATGAATTGCTAGTGGTATGAAACACTGAAAGAGAATGACTAAAATATCACGTGATACTGACTACTATTATTGTATAATTCTAAAATCTGATGTGTTAATTTACTTGTGTCATATGACTGCCACCTTAATACTAGACATGAAAATGAATAGCCCTCGACACATGATATTTTCACAAGTTATTTTCACTGTTACGTAATCTTGTATTGTTTTAGCACTGGAAAAATAACTATAATATATAAATTGTTATTATGATTATATTATATTAGTACTTTCTTCATTTTATCACTCACTAGGTCGCTTTCTGCCGACCCTAAGCTTGCATGATCAGACCCAAGTTCAGAGAACCTAGAATACTTTGAGCAGTTAGTGGAACTTCAGTGGTAGACCGGTTTGCTTGTCTGAAGCTTGTGAGATATATTGTTTTCTATCACTTGTTTTCTTTTGATGTAGTAAAGCGAGACTTTGTAATATTCTTGTACTCGATCAATAAAGCTGAATTTTTGTGTATATTGTGATATTTCGTTGTACCAAATCAAATGAAAAAAATGCAATAATTTAAATTAAATGGTGCAACAGTTAACTCAAATTAAGAAGTGAAGCCAGATTCCCTACGAAGAACTTTAGAACTTCTCTATTTCCCTCTAGACAATGAGTTGAGGTGCTCAATTACCTTCTTGATTGAATGAGTAAAACCGACAAGTAGAAATGATGCGAGAAATTAATAGCAAGTGCAATGAAAGAAAAAACACAAGTGTAAGCAATAACAAATAGAGTAGAGCATGAGAGAAAGCAATTGCAAACACATGAGATTTATTTCGACGCTCGAGCACAAAGATTCACGTCCCTGCCTTCACCGCATGAAGGGTTTCACTATCCACTAAGGATCTTCTACAAAGGAACCTCCACAAAAATAATCACAAGGTCTGCACAAGACTGGACTACACAATTCCAACTCTCAATCCTATATACAAGAGGTAGCACAAGCCAATGGAGTTTACAAGCTCTTGATGACTACAAAGATCGCAAGCCTCTTTTATAACTTTCTATAGTATAGAATGAAGAGTGAAGCTCAAGAAGTTTTGTGAGAGAGAAAATTTAGTTGAAATGAATGAATTTAATAGCTGAAAACTTGTAGAAATTAATTTGTAAATGAGAGTACATGAAATAAGAATAGTAGAAAACTTTCTCTTTTAAATAAACTTAATTTTTCAAAATATTTCCTAAAATCAAAGATTGTTTTATCCTCTCCAAATGAACTATATATGGCAAGTGATAAATATCATTAAAGGGGTCAATCAGGGTATTACAAGGGTAATTAAATCCCCAAAGAGCAAATATACCTATTGGAGAAAAAAATTAAAGTTCAAAAATTTAAAAACTACCCGTTACTGTAGCTATGACAGGACTTCGGTTGACCAACTGCCTAAAAACAAAAGTAGTCGTTAAGCGTCGGTCGACCGCCCCGTCGTCCTATCTCAACAGAAACTTTGGTGCTCCAAAAGTTTGTCAGTTGGTCAACTACCTAATCAACCACTAGGTTTGACGGTCGAGCAATCAATCATCCGACAAATGTGCACTTGCACAAGTACACAAACTGTCAATTGTGCATTTCAATGCACTGGTCCGGTCGATCGACCAACCAAAAAACAAAACCATTTTAAATAAAGTTTTTATATGAAATTCATTTTTAAATATTTTTAACCAATTTGAAATGTGATGTGTCAACACATAGGTTATGAGATACATGTTTAAAATAAGATATAAAATTTTTGAAAATATAGGACATGTATCAAAAACTAATTTTTGTAAAATACTCAAATCGAAAAACTAGATATGAAAACTTTTATTTTGTGTTACTTCTTGAGCATCAATTCTACATTCTACATTTAAATATTCTATTTTCTTACATCAGTTCTATAAATCTTCAAGCAATCTTCAAGTGGGCTTCTCCAAAAGTCAATTTTGATCGTTCGAACTTGAATCTCCTCCTTGAGTGATCTTGAGACCTGAACACCTTTCTTTTGAGGAAGAATAAAATAAAATATTTTTTGAACCTGAAAAACCTAAACATTTGAACTTGATTGGTACTGAATAACTTTATGTGGTTTGTAATCATCAAAACAAAATAGGAGAGTGTACCCTTGAGCCAACAATCTCTCCTTTTTTGATGATGACAAAACACATGAGTTATTAAAGCTAAACAAAATGAAGATCTTGAAAAGCTCCCCCTAAAATTATACTTATCTATCGAGTTCAATCATTCATGATTAAATGATGTAGCAATAACAAAGCAAGTCATGTGCATATAGGTATAAATGTGCAATATAGAACATTATACATAAACATACCAATCTCCTTTTATAGGTATAAAAAGTAAGAAATTAATAACAAACAAAGGAAATACTGCATATAAACATGAAAATAAAAAACAGAGGTAATTACTAAATCATAAATCTTCTTAAATGAATAACTCATAAATCTTCTCTTCTCAAATAAATTAATCATAAATCTTCTCCCCCTTTTTGTCATATAACAAAAAGGGATATCAAATAATCAAATTCAAATGTAAAGAAAAATTGAAAGTAATATACCAATTTAGAGTAGTAAATTTTAAAGAACATGTATACTAAAAGATACCAATTTAAATAAAAAATAAATTTCATGAAACCATAATGCAAACATTCAACTCACCACAAATGAAAGAAAATTTATTATAATTAAGTGATTTAGTAAAAATGTCCGCTAATTGAAAATCAATAGAAACAAAATCAATTTCAATATCTTCTTTCTCATAATGATCTCTAAGAAAATGATATCGAATCTCTATGTGCTTAGTCTTACTATTTTAATTTGCATTCTTGGTCACATGAATGGTACTAGTTGTTAGATTAAAGGCCCATCACTCTAGTTTTGATGATGATTAACTCATGTAGTTATAGTACTAATGATCTTGTGTTTATATAGTTACAGATTTTCTATCAAGATCTTAGTAGGTGCTTAACTTCAATAAAGGAGTTTTGGAGCTAACACATGTAGATTCAAGAGCTCACATGTCAAGATCGCATCTAGCACTCGGATGGAGTCAACCTCTTTGAATCGTGTTTGGATCGAGTCGGCTTAGAGAAGGAGTTTTACAAGAAGACTTCGGTTTGTTTAGTTTTAGTTTATGTTTAGATCATGTGTAAGATAGACTAGTGTTGATATGCTCAAGTTCACTGATTGAGTTTTTCCTGCACACAAAATATAGAATATTAGATTTAGAAGTAAAAATGTGCAAGGTGCTCAATTCTAATCCGCTGTAGCAATGGCTATGCGGGTCGTGATCCTCAGGGAGGGACTAGCGATGGAAGCTTGTTTAGTAAGTTATCTCTTTTTTATTTATTTTGTTATTTACAATGGTATTTACAATAAGAAGTGTGGTATTTACAATGAGAAGTGTGAAAGAAATTGGAAAGATGTGGAGTTGGTGATCTAAACTAAAATTACAAAGAAAGAAAACTATAACTAAAACACATACCTACCTCTTCTGCCCTGTTTACCTTTGATCCGTTTGCAATGACTTACCTTGTTTCTGAAGGCAATCAAGCATGGCGTATAGGATCTGTTCATCACCATAGGCCATCAAGGGCACTTCTTCGGCTAAGCAGTCTCGAAGTGATCAGATCTCATGGTTTGCAAGACATCAGAGAGAAACAATAAAATAAACAAGAATAGAAGAACAAAAATAAAACAAAAACAAAAACAAACCTTGAATAGATTTTATTAACAATGGAAGAAAAGTTTGACTTACACCGATGTCACCTCAGTACAAGCATGAACTCCTTCCTCCATGAAAGCATCCTCTACTCTCAGTTACATAAAAAATAAAAATTACAAAAAAGAAAAATAAAAACCTAAACTACAACTAGCCTAAAAACCCTAGATTTTGCTCTGTAGTTCGCTGTACGCCCTTCCCTATTGCTCTGCAGGGGTATTTATAGGTGCAGAAGGAGGTAGGTCCCAATACGACTCCTCAAAGAAAACTGTTGCCCGGGCTCATCCAAACTGCCGCGGAAACGCGGCTTGGGCCGCGTTTCCGCGGCCTTAGCTGGCTCCCTGGCCACGCGCTTTCGCGCGTGGCCTCCTCTGGTCCGTCCATCTGGGTTTATCCGTCTGGAAGATGTATCCTGACTCTTTATTTTGGGATTTCGGGATAACTTGGGAAGCAAGTTACCCTAAATTCAAATCTTTTATCAACGAATTTGTTATCTTTGCACTCTCTTCTTTGGCTTTTATCCTCATCCTGCAAGTATTTAGGGTTAAATAGAAGTCTATCCTTCCCTCTTCTTTTAGTATTTGCAACTATTGCCCTTAGTAATTGCAATTTTGACATTTGATAATTGCAACTTTTGCATTGGGCTTTAAACATGGGCTTTTGGGCTTCTTTTAAGGCTTTATTCCTTTATTTTTATTACTCAAGGCCTGCACACAATAAATAATAAAATATTAGTAATAGTGCATAATTATATGAATAAATATGAAATTTGATAGTAAATGTGATGATAAATATGCACTTTTTACTACCTATCACACCCCCACACTTATCTTTTTGCTCGTCCTCGAGTAAAAATCAAAAAGAAAAAGAAAAAATAAACTAGCTAACTCACTTTCGTAGGAATCACGATTGCACTTAGCACGTGCAACAAGCCGTTAAACCCCTAGGTTACCCTAAAGGACGAGTGTTGTCTCGTGAGGGTTTTCAGTGGATTACACCCACAAAATCCATAAAAAGGAAAATATTTGAAATACTTTTGAAAAGACTAAGTAATCTATAAGTTTTTAGGATCCTCATTTTTATTCATTCTTAAACTTAGTCTTTATAAAGTGAATTGTTATCCATTTTAGGTAAGGGTCAAAATTGAACTTTTGTATAGTCTTTTTCGTTACCCTAAGTCATATGCATCCTTGTGAATTTTTACTAGGAATTCCTTGACTTTGACTCTCATGCCTCTTTATTATCATTATATATATATATATATATATATATATATATATATATATATATATATATATATATATATATATTAATATGTATAACTCATCTAATTTTCTTTCGTGTAAGCATGAAGGCTTCTTGAGGCCCTCATACCTAACTAATTGACTATTAGATGTGTTAGTACATATAAAAGTAATTTTTCTTAGTTTCCTTAGGCTTTCTAATCCACCCATGTAGCGAACTTAAAGTCGGTGGCTCCCAAACTGGTCAGCTTTAGGGCACCAGGTGAGAAAACACCCCACGGACTTAAGGATTCGAGTGAACTAGGCCACAAAACTAAGGTTTTATTTATACAATCACCTTTAGGCGTGAATACTTATGCTTCTTGAGGCACATGTATCCAGCTTAATTAGTGAATTTCTTTTTTTTTCAAATTTTTTTTTAGTATTCTTTTTTATAGGGCACAAGAGTCTTTGTCTTAGAATCCTAGATGTGTAAATGTATTACGTATGCACATTTCATTAAGGTAAAAATCAAGACTAATTACTTATTCAATTTTTCCTCCTATACCTAAAAATTCAACAATTTATTTATTTTGACCAAGTTTTTTTTAGAAATCCTAATCATGATTTTTCTAATTCTTAAAACTAACTTAGATTTCTTTCAAAAGATAAGTCAAAATATTGTCCCCTTTTTTTTTTGAAATTTTTTTTTTAGTTTCTACCTATGTTAGTATGTTAGTAAAGCCTCCCCCACACTTATCTCATGCATTGTCCTCAATGTATGAATGTATGCATGTATGCATGAAAAAGAAGAAAGGGAAGGCAGATGTTACCTCAAGGTGGTGGTTCCGGTGGTGGTCTGATTGTGCCAAGCGTTGCTACCCAATCAAGATAATGTGGTAGTTCACGGGACCTACCTTTATTGACCTCTTTTCTATTTACATGTTTATAGGCCCCAGTATGAATAGGATCATGGAAGATCCTCTCGTGAAACTTACTTCCTTTACATGACCAGTCCTGAAAAATCATCACAGCGTCATGGTCTATACCTATGTCCAACAAAAGAATGTGACTTGGTAGAATGGTTGACTTGGACTCAAGAATGATAGGTTCAGGAACTAATACCGACTCAGGAAGGTGACTTAAGTCAAGTAAAGGTTCAGGAGTCGAGCTAGGTTCAAGAAGTGGGTCCAAATCAAGAAGTTGAAACTCAAGTCCACAATCATTTTCCCACAATGGAATGTGACTTACTATTGGTGATTCAAGTTCAAGAATGACAGGTGTGGGAATCAAAACTGACTCTAAAATATTACCTAAATCGGGTAACAGAACTGGAGTCAATATTGATTCGGGAATTTGAACTAGATCACAACAAATTTGAGAATCAAGGTCACTTATCTCATTGGGTTCAATCTCATAAAAATGAGAACTTGCCAATTTGTCAATGGGACTTTCAAAAGTATGAAATTGGTCAAGTTCAATATGATGATCATCAAAAATGGGTGATTCAATTTCATGATCTATGGGTACGGGAATAAATGTTGGCTCAGAAAATTGGTCCAAATTGGGTAAGAATACCGGAGTCAACATAGATTCGAAGATGGAAACTGAATCGCAAAGTTGGGGATCGGGTTCACATTCACAATCTAATTCAATCTCATTGAAATTAAAACTAGCCAATTTGTCCAAGGATTGGGATTGATCAAGTTCATATTGATGTGATGAAATTGAATTTTGATCAAGGTCTTCTAGACAGAATGATTCTTGGTTCCTATCAACTTGGTTGGTTAGTTCAAGAATGTTTGAAAGTCTAGAAATTTGATCATTCATTATATCTTGCAAATGATCCACTTTTTCTTCTAACCCATCGAATGGATCATTGGAGGACTGAAACATTGGTGATGTGGGAAAAGACATATATGAAGATAATGGTTGAACAGGTGGTTGACCATATGGCTCAGGGGTGTTGAATCCCCATTGACTCTGTGAAGAGTAGTGATGATTATTCCAATCTTGTTCATAGTATTGGGACTGGGGCATGTAATGATTTGGATAAGATCAATCTGGCACACTAGGTTGGTTAAAGTTATGATATGCCGGGTTGGTAATATCCGAAAAAGAGGTTGGTGTGTAATATGGATCAAAATTGAAAAATTGTTGTTATAAGCCATATCACACAATAAAACACAAACAAAAAACAAACAAAAAAAGAAAAAATTCTAACCTAAGTTAGGGTAGACCTATGACCTAGACGACTCCTAACTGGTTAGACTGTCCACGGGAGGTATAATGCAGACTTTGACCACAAGCTAATCAGCCAGGTCAGGGCAAGATTGGTGGGAGGTTTTCCGTCAAAGACGTTCCTTAATTAAATAACCACCAATCTTCGGGCTTTCGGCCCTCAATCCCCTTCCTAGACACTGATTTGGCAGGAGTCAATTTCCAACACCGTTCCCCCTTAGGATAATCTCCTAATTGAGTTCGAGATGTCCCTAGGGCCAACGTCTACTCATTTTTAGTTAGGCTTGGGTTAGTGAGTGAGGAGATTGTTTGTGGGCCAAGGAAGGGTGATGAAATCCCCACCTTATCTTATTTATAGGACAAGCCCTTAAATCAATTTAGTGCACGTGTAAAGCAATAGATAAATATTCACTCAAAGCAGAAAATCAGCCAAGGGCGCTTCCTAGTCTATATGCAATGCGAACGTACCTTGTCTCCAGCACTCTTCAACAGAAATTAAAAAAATTAAATAGACACGTGCCTATATGCAAGAGTCTAATTTTTTTTTCAACAATTGGGTTACTGTTAATTAATTAGCAGTGTGCAGGGTGATCACAGAGAAAAGTTAACAGAGCAGTAAACAAATATTGCAATTTGCAGCAACCTGCAGAAAACTGAATGAGTAGTTCACTACTCAGGCTGCGGAAACGCGGCTATTGCCGCGGAAACGCGGCTCTGTAGTAGGCCCTGTTGCTCTGCCTTCGAGGGCAGAGGCACAGAGTTGCTATATGTCCTTTTCTGCTGTTATTTTTCCTGTTCTCCGAACCTGCAAACAGAAAGAATAAAAGAATTAGTTATTTTTTTTAGAGAATAACTTACCGTCCCTCCCCGGCAACGGCGCCAAAATTTTGATTGAGTTTTTCCTGCACACAAAATATAGAATATTAGATTTAGAAGTAAAGATGTGCAAGGTGCTCAATTCTAATCCGCTGTAGCAATGGCTATGCGGGTCGTGATCCTCAGGGAGGGACTAGCGATGGAAGCTTGTTTAGTAAGTTATCTCTTTTTTATTTATTTTGTTATTTACAATGGTATTTAAAATAAGAAGTGTGGTATTTACAATGAGAAGTGTGAAAGAAATTGGAAAGATGTGGAGTTGGTGATCTAAACTAAAATTACAAAGAAAGAAAACTATAACTAAAACACATACCTACCTCTTCTGCCCTGTTTACCTTTGATCCGTTTGCAACGACTTACCTTATTTCTGAAGGCAATCAAGCATGGCGTATAGGATCTGTTCATCACCATAGGCCATCAAGGGTACTTCTTCGGCTAAGCAGTCTCGAAGCGATCAGATCTCATGGTTTGCAAGACATCAGAGAGAAACAATAAAATAAACAAGAATAGAAGAACAAAAATAAAACAAAAATAAAAACAAACCTTGAATAGATTTTATTAACAATGGAAGAAAAGTTTGACTTACACCGATGTCACCTCAGTACAAGCATGAACTCCTTCCTCCATGAAAGCATCCTCTACACTCAGTTACATAAAAAATAAAAATTACAAAAAAGAAAAATAAAAACCTAAACTACAACTAGCCTAAAAACCCTAGATTTTGCTCTGTAGTTCGCTGTACGCCCTTCCCTGTTGCTCTGCAGGGGTATTTATAGGTGCAGAAGGAGGTAGAGTCCCAATACGACTCCTCAAAGAAAACTGTTGCCCGGGCTCATCCAAACTGCCGCGGAAACGCGGCTTGGGCCGCGTTTCCGCGGCCTTAGCTGGCTCCCTGGCCACGCGCTTTCACGCGTGGCCTCCTCTGGTCCGTCCATCTGGGTTTATCCGTCTGGAAGATGTATCCTGACTCTTTATTTTGGGATTTCGGGATAACTTGGGAAGCAAGTTACCCTAAATCCAAATCTTTTATCAACGAATTTGTTATCTTTGCACTCTCTTCTTTGGCTTTTATCCTCATCCTGCAAGTATTTAGGGTTGAATAGAAGTCTATCCTTCCCTCTTCTTTTAGTATTTGCAACTATTGCCCTTTGTAATTGCAATTTTGACATTTGATAATTGCAAGTTTTGCATTGGGCTTTAAACATGGGCTTTTGGGCTTCTTTTAAGGCTTTATTCCTTTATTTTTATTACTCAAGGCCTGCACATAATAAATAATAAAATATTAGTAATAGTGCATAATTATATGAATAAATATGAAAATGTGATAGTAAATGTGATGATAAATATGCACTTTTTACTACCTATCATTCACACACACACACACACACAAATTCAATACGTTTGGTTTTCAGTTTAACCGGTTTTAGATTTCAAGTACACATATACGATTTTCATGAATAGATAGAATCAAAACAAGTTTACATGGCTTAATGTATATTAGATTTAATCAATATACATCTATGCTATATATATTTGGAAAAACTTATTTTTGATGATTTTATTTCATGTGTTTAGAGTTTTGTAATTAATAAAACTTATTTTGGATTTAATGTCAAAATCATAGATATATCTTTTATATATGTTCTAGATTCTATCCATACACTCTATGCTTCAAAAGAGTTTAAATATCTTGTTTTTGTATTTATACAAGTTACAAGTTTGAGAAAAATTGATTTTCAATTTTAAAGTTTGATTTTTGGAAAATACCGATTTTGTGTTAAAACTTAATTTCTATATCACAAAATTGTTCAAATAGTTTGTAATATGTGTTGATTTTTGGTCACACATATTTGTTCTTCAAATATTTATAAGAATGTATTTTTGTGAAATTTATGAGAATTTATGAGATTTTATAAGTGTTAAGAAGACCAAGTTTCATATTCTTATCCCTAGCCTGAGCCTGCTGGCGGTCGACCGGTCGGTCGATCGAACCAGAGCTCGGTCGACTGATGTGCACAAAAAACGTGCACAAGGCCTGCCTATAAGGCCGATCAACCAGGCGGTCGATCGACTGTAACTACCCAACTCTCGGGTAGCACCGGTCGACCGGGCGGTCGACCGACAGGCTGTGTGCCATTATGATCGGAAGGCAAGTTAGCCAGGGGTGGTTGACTGGTGGTTCAATGGTCAGAAATATGACCGTTGGCCAGTTGACCGGGCGGTCCACCGACAGGTTAAATTTATCCTTTTCTGGACCCTAACGGATATAATTCTTGTTGGCCCAGAGGCCTTCCACTCTAGTTTTGATGATGATTAACTCATGTAGTTATGTTTACTAATATTCTTGTGATTTTAGTTTCAGATATTTAACAAAGATATTAGTAGTTGATTAGTTTCAACAAAGGTGTTTTGGAGCTTTCACATGGCGATTCAAGAGCCCGAGCGTCAAAGTTTATATCTAGCACTCGTTGGAGTCAAGCTTGGTGGATCACATTTGGATCGAGTCGACTTGGAGACGGCACTCTACAAGAAGACTTCGGTATCTTATTTAGTTAGTTTGTTTAGATCCATTGTAAAGATTAGATAGTGTGATATGCTCAAGTTCACAACACACACACACTTGTTTCATGTTTATTGGTTTTCGATTTTTGGCTTAACCGATCTTGGTTTTCATGAATAGATAGAATCAAAACAAGTTTACATGGTTTTATGTATATTAGATATACATGTATGCTTCAATATCTTAGACAAACTTAGTTTGATATGTCTATTTCATGAGTTTGAGTTTTGTGTTTTAACAAAACGTATTTTTGGACTTTAATATCAAAAACATTGATATATATATCTTTCATGTATATTGGATTATATCCATATGCAACATGCCTAAAGTTGTTTCAATATCATGTTTTTGTATTTGGATGAGTTTTGGACAAAACGATTTTTCATTTGAAAAATCTAAGTTTTAGAAAATACAGATTTTGGTTTTCGAAAAAATTTCCATAACACAAATATGGTTCAAATAGTTTGAAATATGTGTTGAAATTTTTCACACATGTTTGTATATCAAAGATAATATAAGAACTTATTTTTGTGGATTTTTAGAGTTTTTATGGGATTTTATAAGATATTAAAAACCCAAGTTTTAAATCCTAAAATATCCTGTTCTGGCTTCTGCCGGTCGACCAGACCGGTCGACCGAGCCAGGAGTTGGTCGACCGACGTGCACAGAATGTGCACGCCAGTTTGGCTGGAGGGCTAGTCGACCGACCCGGTCGACCGCAGAGAGCTTCTGCTCTCTGGAAAGCCCCGGTCGACCGGGTCGGTCGACCGGCAGAGAGCTCTGCTCTCTGTTCCAGGCCACGGTCGACCGGGCTGGTCGACGGTCAAATTTTTGACCGTTTGCAGTCGATCGGGCGGTCGACCGACAGCCGTCAGAATCTGCTGACAGATTCCAACGGCTAGTTTTTTGTGTAGCCTATATAAAAGGCTTTGGGGGACTGTTTTAGACAGAATTTCAAGAGCCAAAAATCTACATTCTCTCTAGTGTTTTTACAAGTTTTTAAAGTGTTTTAGAGCTCAAAAGATTTCATCTTTATTTAAGGGGTTGGAAAATTCAAAGAAAAATAGGGATTTGGGATATTATTTTAGATCTTCATTTCTATCATATTACAAGTGTTTTTCCAAGTATTTTTCTTTATTATTTGATTTTCAAACACCTTGATTTTCACACTTGAGCTTATCATTCTATCCTATCTATAGGATCTTTGTTTTTGTGGGAAAATTAGTTTGTGGTTGTGAAAACCACCAAGTTATATACTTCCTTCATTGTGATATCCCTCTAGTGAGAGGAGATTGATTTGGTATCCCTCTATTATGAGGTGATTGTGGAAGTTGTGGTTAGCTCCCTCTAATGAGAGGTGGAGTTTGTTATTGGCTCCCTCTAGTGAAAGAGGTGGAGATTGTGTCTGGCTCCCTCTAGTGAGAGGTGGAGTTTGTGTAGGAATCCCTCAAGTGTGAGGTGATTGGTCTGTTGGCTAAGTGCCTACCCCTCTTGTGTGAGGTGGTGATTGAGTTGGTTGTGCATTGCCTCTAGTGAGAGGTTGTATTGGTTGGAGAGAGAGGAGTTGTGTACTCCCTTGTTGTATTGCCCCAAAATCCTCAGTGAGGTTCCCTGTGTGGGAGTCCTTTGTGGACGAGTTAGTGAAAATTCTTATGTGTGAAGGTGGGGACGTAGAGCTGGGTGCTCGAACCTCGAAACAAATCTCGGTGTTTGCGTTTGATCCATTGACTCTAACTCTCTCTTTACTTTGTGCATTGATTCATATTGCCATATCATTTATATGCTTGTGTTGTGCCTTATATTGATTCATATTATATGCTTGGTTGTGTTTGTTTATGTGCCTCACTTGTGCTTAACCACGAGAGCTTCATATAGCGCCTCAACTCTTATTCAGAGGAATCAAGAGGAGTTAGTCCAGAGCCCTTCACCGGGAATTCGGCTACACTCGTTGGTTGCATTAAGTGTGTTGCATCATTAGTTTTTAATTTTCGCATTTTGACTGTTAGATTAGCAGTACACCTATTCACCCCCCTCTAGGTGTACTTTCAATTGGTATTAGAGCCTATGCTCCTGATATTAGGTTTAACCACCTAGGAGTGTGATCTTAGTTTTGCTAATCTATCATTTGCATTTGCACACGTATATTGTTTACACTCACTCATGGATTTCTTGACACCTCCCATGTTTGATGTTTCCAACATTGACATGTGAAAATTTAGGATGTCCATGTACTTGAAAACCCTAGGCTTGCATGTTTTCCTTGCCGCTACCAAGAAACCCTATCTTGGTAATAGCAAGCGTATAGAGTCCAATGCACAAGCCCTTGAGACACTTAGAAGCACGCTTAACAAAGAATATCTTTCTATGATTTCTAACTGTGATTCCGCCTTTGCAGTGTGGAACACGTTGACCTCCTCCAAGCTTCAATTGCCAATCCAATCGGAGGATGAATCTAGTGGAGAATCCGAGCATTGCTACATAGTCCAAGGGAATGACTCCCTTGAGATATATTCAGAATCTCAATTAGATGATGATGATGCTAGTTCTTCTAGTAATGACTATATTGATGCCAATGCTTTAAATGAAGAACTATCCATTGTATGTGAAAAATTGCTTGAAAAATATAAAGCTTTGAAAAAGAAGAGTTTTGAACTAAAAGAAGAAAATAAGGATTTGTGTTCAAAACTAGATTTGGTTTTGCAAGAAAAGGAAGAGATTTCAAGTGAACGTGACTCACTTAAATCCCGACTTGATCTTGCCCTAAATGAAAACAAGATTTTGAAAAATAAAAATGATTGTAATGATATTTTGAAGAAAAATGAAAACTTGTCTTCAAAACTTGATTTTGTTGTAAAATAAAATGTTTCTTTGAAAAATAAAATTGATTTGATTTCAAGAGATCTAGAAGCTTGCTTAAATGAAAATAAATCCTTGAAAATTAATATGGATTCACATGGTTGCCATGCTAGTGTAGCTTCACCACATAGCACACCTATTGCATGCTCCACTTTGTCTTCTAGTATTAAAAATGATATAAATGTTTTGAAGAAAAGTGTTGATTGTTTGGGCTCCACTTTGAGCCAATGTGCTTTGAGACACACACGGTTGGAATCCATGTTTCGAAAGAAATAAGTTTCATCTTTGCATGCACACCATCCACGGCATGCACATGCTCATCACGTACACACTCATAACACGATGTATGCTCATGTATACACTTGTACACATTGTGGACGTAAGGGCCACCTTACTAAGTTTTGTTATGATCGTATACATGATTCAAATTTAGCAACTAAATTTGTTTGGGTTAGGAAAGAAACTAACCCCATGGACCCAAAAGAGTGTGGGTACCAAAGACCACCCCTATTTTATTTGATGTAGGTGTGGGCTTTCACATGACGTGAGAGTGATGGTGCCTTGAGGTGGATGCATTCCGAGCTTAAAGATGACAATTTGGATGCATCACTTTCAAGGGAATTTTTGGTGGGAGTACCACCTTGGTTTGGAGATATGGAGATGTACCCTCACGGTTTTGATAACAATCTCTAACTCCCATTATGTTTACATGCTTTTATATTATTCATTATTAGCATGTTTTGATGTTTCATGATTAGTATGTTATATGCCATGATATTTAGATTAGTGATATACATGATTAGTATTTGAGACACCCATGTTTAATATGGATTTATACCTTTGTGTTCTCACATTTATTTTAACTAATGTGTATGTCCTAGATCTAATGCATGTGCATTTACATAATAATCATATGAGTTTTGTTTAAACAATTGCACATTGTGTTTGAATTCTACGCTTCATGTTTTGATTACATGTTTAGATGTTAGTTTTCATTAAAACTTGGATATATACTTGTACAACTAGCGAGCCACAAATAGACTTCTATATGTTTGTCCTTAAACGCTCATTTGTGTTCATTAGATGTATTGGTATGGTCTAGTTTTGATGATTCATACATTTGACTTGTATTCCCATTTTGTACATGTTTTCATGTTTAGCTTCATGTATATGTCTACTTTGTCTAAACTATTAGCTATACATATACATCCTTGAGCCACTTGCCTTCATGCATATACTTTTGTGGACTCGTTTATATTTGGATATGTATGTATATGGTAGTTTGTACATGACATACATATACCTTGAAGGAATTCTAGTTTTGATGATTTTCATGTTTTTAAGGTAGTTTGTATTTAAACTTGATTGCCTATTTCTATGACTTGTCTTTCACAAAACTTGTACACTCACATTATTTAATGTTTACTCATGTTTTGTTTTCATGAGTATTATATGTGCCACATAGATTTTGAGTGACATTGGTTTAGTAATTTTCATGTTTTATGGAATATATTCTTGTTTTATTCCTTGCCTGAAGGATTTCGTACTAGTTTACAAGTTTTTCATTAAACTAGTTTCGTATTCTTCATATGGTAGAGTTTTCAAATATACTATACTTTCAATTGGTATTTTCAATCTTATTTTTGAAAACCCCTATCATTTTTAAGGGCGGTTGGTTGGTCGACCATGCCTTGTATGCTTATTATTGAAAATCCTTTTAAACATGTGCATGAAATGGGTGGTAGGAAGTATGAGTTATACACTTGATCATATTATGTTTTCAATTGGTATCACTGGATCCTTTCAATTGGTATCACTATTGACATTCTTTTTGTATGCTCATATATATGCTTTATTTGTGCTTACTATATCTCTATATCTTTGAGCACAAATTTTGGTTATGCTAAGCTTGATTTCTTAAATGATTATTATATTTCAATTGAGTATGTTTCAATTGATATCTTATACAAGATTTTGCATCATTTTATTTGGTATTCCATAAAGAGGGAGAAAACTCGTATTTCATCTTTCAATTGGTTTGTTTACCTTTGGTATTTTACTCCCAGACTTTATGATTGAAAAATAATTGAAAAATGATATTGATTTATTTTTTAAAATAATATGCTCTTAATGAAAAATTACTTTCTAATGGTACTAATAATCTTTACAATTGGTATCAAGATTACCTATAAGTTTACTTACAATAAAGAAAACAATAAAACAATGTTAACAATTGGTATGTTTTATTGATATAAAATTTTTGGTTGAATTGCTCAAAATGATTTATTTATTTACAATTGGTATTTAATTTGTATTTACTTACAATTGGTATTAATTGGTATTTAAATTTATATTAAAAACATTTGTTTTATGTACCACTTTATGTACTTTTCAATTGGTATCAATTGGTATATTTCATTGATATCATGATGCACTAAATTGATATATTTTTTCTTACAATTGGTATCATAACGTTTTGTTTTGATTTCATCCCTCATTGATTTTTTTGTTTAAGACAAAAAGGGGGAGAACATTATTTTCTTTGACCCCTTTGTTGATGAATGACAAAAGGGGGGAGAAGTATTTGAGTTTATATGTATGTTTTATATGCATGTTTATTGTTTATATCATAGTTTGTTTTGTTTGCTTTGGTATCGAGAGCATGACTTAAGAATATGTTTATTTTTAACAAAAGGGAAAAGGAATTTATTTTAAAAATTGGTATCAAAAGCATGTTTATTTTTTTTTGGCATCAAGAGCATGTTTATTTCTTTATGCATATTCATGTTTAATATTCATTGCATATCTTATTGATTATTGCTATGCATGAGTTAAGGAGAGCTTCCTAGAAGCTTAACTTTAATCCATGCATATATAACTTCATGAGTTTTGTCATCATCAAAAAGGGGAGATTGTTGGCCCAGAGGCCTTCCACTTTAGTTTTGATGATGATTAACTCATGTAGTTATGTTTACTAATATTCTTGTGATTTTAGTTTTAGATATTTAACTAAGATATTAGTAGGTGATTAACTTCAACAA
Organism: Agave tequilana; assembly: GCA_038442645.1. Classification (NCBI taxonomy): domain Eukaryota; kingdom Viridiplantae; phylum Streptophyta; class Magnoliopsida; order Asparagales; family Asparagaceae; genus Agave; species Agave tequilana. The sequence goes on along the minus strand of JAVJIF010007758.1, from coordinate 50,725 downwards.
AGGTGTTTTGGAGCTTTCACATGGTGATTCAAGAGCCTGAGCGTCAAAGTTTATATCTAGCACTCGTTGGAGTCAAGCTCGGTGGATCACATTTGGATCAAGTCGACTTGGAGACGACACTCTACAAGAAGACTTCGGTATCTTATTTAGTTAGTTTGTTTAGATCCATTGTAAAGATTAGATAGTGTGATATGTTCAAGTTCACACACACACACACACACACACACACACACACACACACTTGTTTCATGTTTATTAGCTTTCGATTTTTGGTTTAACCGATCTTGGTTTTCATGAATAGATAGAATCAAAACAAGTTTACATGGTTTTATGTATATTAGATATACATGTATGCTTCAATATCTTAGACAAACTTAGTTTGATATGTCTATTTCATGAGTTTGAGTTTTGTGTTTTAACAAAACGTATTTTTGGACTTTAATATCAAAAACATTGATATATATATATATATATATATATATATATATAATATATATATAATATATATATATATATATATATATATGTATATATATATCTTTCATGTATATTGGATTATATCCATATGCAACATGCCTAAAGTTGTTTCAATATCATGTTTTTGTATTTGGATGAGTTTTGGACAAAACGATTTTTCATTTGAAAAATCTAAGTTTTAGAAAATACAGATTTTGATTTTTGGCAAAATTTCCATAACACAAAAATGGTTCAAATAGTTTGAAATATGTGTTGAAAATTTTCACACATGTTTGTATATCAAAAATAATATAAGAACTTATTTTTGTGGATTTTTAGAGTTTTTATGGGATTTTATAAGATATTAAAAACCCAAGTTTTAAATCTTGAAATATCCTGTTCTGGCTTCTGCTGGTCGACCGGACCGGTCGACCGAGCCAGGAGTCGGTCGACCGAGTCGGTCGACCGACGTGCACAGAATGTGCACGCCAGTTTGGCTGGAGGGCCGGTCGACCGACCCAGTTGACCGCAGAGAGCTTCTGCTATCTGGAAAGCCCCGGTCGACCGGCAGAGAGCTCTGCTCTCTGTTCCAGGCCACGGTCGACCGGGCCGGTCGACCGCTGTCCCAACGGTCAAATTTTTGACCGTTGGCGGTCGACCGACAGCCGTCAGAATCTGCTAATAGATTCTAACGGCTAGTTTTTTTATGTAGCCTATATAAGAGGCTTTGGGGGACTGTTTTAGACAGAATTTCAAGAGCCAAAAATGTACATTCTCTCTAGTGTTTTTACAAGTTTTCAAAAGTGTTTTAGAGCTCAAAAGACTTCATCTTTATTTTGTTTTCAAGGGGTTGGAAAATTCAAAGAAAAATAGGAATTTGGGATATTGTTTTAGATCTTCATTTCTATCATATTACAAGTGTTTTCCCAAGTATTTTTCTTTGTTATTTGATTTCCAAACACCTTGATTTCCACACTTGAGCTTATCATTCTATCCTATCTATAGGATCTTTATTTTTGTGGGAAAATTAGTTTGTGGTTGTGAAAACCACCAAGTTATATACTTCCTTCATTGTGATATCCCTCTAGTGAGAGGATATTGATTTGATATCCCTCTATTGTGAGGTGATTGTGGAAGTTGTGGTTAGCTCCCTCTAGTGAGAGGTGGAGTTTATTGTTGGCTCCCTTTAGTGAAAGAGGTGGAGATTGTGTTTGGCTCCCTCTAGTGAGAGGTGGAGTTTGTGTAGGAATCCCTCAAGTGTGAGGTGATTGGTCTATTGGCTAAGTGCCTACCCCTCTTGTGTGAGGTGGTGATTGAGTTGGTTGTGCATTGCCTCTAGTGAGAGGTTGTATTGGTTGGAGAGAGGAGTTGTGTACTCCCTTGTTGTATTGCCCCAAAATCTCAGTGGAGGTTCCCTGTGTGGGAGTCCTTTGTGGACGAGTTAGTGGAAATCTTCTGTGTGAAGGCGGGGACGTAGAGCTGGGTGCTCGAACCTCGAAACAAATATCGGTGTTTGCGTTTGATCCATTGACTCTAACTCTCTCTCTTTACTTTGTGCATTGATTCATATTTCCATATCATTTATATGCTTGTGTTGTGCCTTGCATTGATTCATATTGATCATTCATATTATATGCTTGGTTGTGTTTTTTTGTATGCCTCACTTGTGCTTAACTACGAGAGCTTCATAGAGCACCTCAACTCTTATTCAGAGGAATCAAGAGGAGTTAGTCCAGAGCCCTTCACCGGGAATTCGGCTACACTCGTTGGTTGCATTAAGTGTGTTGCATCATTAGTTTTCAATTTTTGCATTTTGACAGTTAGATTAGCAGTACACCTATTCACCCCCTCTAGGTGTACTTTCAATTTTGAGAGACTATAAATAGGGGTACTCTCAAGCTGTTTTCAATAAGGTTTTTGAGGGCTATTCTTCTCATCTTTTTCAGTGGTTTGCAGCAAGTTTAAAAAGATATCTTTTATTTGTTTTTTAAAGTGTTGGAAAAAAAAGAGTCTTTGGGAAATTAGTTTTGATCTTTTTTTACAAATCTATTTAGTGTTTTTCCAAGTGTTTTCTTTGCTATTCTCTTTTTCAAACATTTTGTTTTCTCACACTTGAGCTATCATATCTAATCCTTTCTATAGGATCTTGTTTTGTGAGAAAAAATGTTTGTGGTCTATTGTGATAACTAAGTGTTGTTTGTGATCATTGGATCACCAAGATTGTAATCTTTTCTTTACTTTGGCTTTGTGCCTATCCCACTTGTGTAGAGGTGATTGTGTTTTGGCTTTGTGCCTATCCCTCTTGTGTAAAGGTGATTGTATTTGAGAGAGAAGTAGTGTACTCTAAGTGTAGAGTTGTAATTCCTCAGTGGAGGTTCCTTTGTGGAAAGTCCTGTGTGGACGTAGTAGAAATCCTTCTGTGTGAAGGCGGGGACGTAGATCAGTGACTCGAACCTTGAAATATATCTTAGTGTTTGCGTTTGATCTACTATCTCTTAACTCTATCTCTCTTATATTTTGCATTACTTTATATTGCACTTATTCATATGCTAGATATAGTTTGCGTGTGCCCATACTTGTGTTGAACCAAGAGAGCTTCATATAACACCTCAACTCTTAATCTAGAGGAATTTTGAGGAGATAGTCCAGAGCCCTTTACGGGGAATTCAGCTACACTCTTGGGTTACTTCTAGTGTGTTGCAATTGAGTTTTAATTTCGCATCATTTGTTATTAGATTAGCTAGTACACCTATTCACCTCCCTCTAGGTGTATTTCAATTGGTATTAGAGCCTACGCTCCTGATATTCAGTTTAACCACCTAAGAGTGAGATCTTGGATTGCTAATCTAGATTTGCATTTGCACACATATTGTTTATACACTCATGGATTTTCTTGCCCCTCCCATGTATGATGTTACCAACCTTGATTTGTGAAAGTTTGAGATGAGTGCATACCTTAAATCCCTAGGATTGCATGTTTACCTTACCACTATCAAGAAATCTTATCTTAGTAATGACAAGCATATAGAGGCTAATGCACAAGCCTTAGTGGCACTTAGGAATACACTTAGCAAAAATCAATTTTTTATGATTTCTCATTGTGATTCCACTTTTATAGTGTGGAATACATTGATCTCTCCCAAGTTACAAACGACAAACAATGTGCAGAAAGAATCTAGTGGAGAAGAGTCCGGCCAAGCTTACTTCATGGTCTAAGGGAATGACTTCTTGAGCTAATTTCGAACACTCAACTAGATGATGGTGCTAGTTCTTCTTGTGATGATAACATGGATGCACATGCATTAAATAAAGAACCATCTATGTTTTATGAAACTTACTTTCAAAAATCTGGTTTATATAGTTACAGATTTACCCATCACTCTAGTTTTGATGATGATTAACTCATGTAGTTATAGTACTAATGATCTTGGTTTATATAGTTACAGATTTTCTATCAAGATCTTAGTAGATGCTTAGCTTCAATAAAGGAGTTTTGGAGCTAACACATGTAAATTCAAGAGCTCGCGCGTCAAGATCACATCTAATACTCGGATGGAGTCAAGCTCTTTGGATCGTGTTTGGATCGAATCAGCTTGGAGAAGGAGTTCTACAAGAAGACTTCTGTTTGTTTAGTTTTAATTTGTGTTTAGATCTTGTGTAAGATAGGCTAGTGTTGATATGGTCAAGTTCACACACACATACACACATAAAAGTTCAATACGTTTGGTTTTCAGTTTAACCGATTTTGGATTTCAAGTACAGATATATATGATTTTCATGGATAGATAGAATCGAAACAAGTTTACATGGTTTAATGTATATTGAATTTAATCTATATACATCTATGCTTCATATATTTGAAAAAACTTATTTTTGATGATTCTATTTCATGTGTTTAGAGTTTTGTATTTAAAAAAACTTATTTTGGATTTAATGTCAAAAACATAGATATATCTTTTATATATGTATTAGATTCTATCCATACACTCTATACTTCAAAAGAGTTTAAATATCTTATTTTTGTATTTATACAAGTTACAAGTTTGAGAAAAAATAGTTTTCAATTTCAAAGTTTGGTTTTTGAAAAATACCGATTTTGTGTTAAAGCATAATTTCTATATCACAAAAATTGTTCAAATAGTTTGTAATATGTGTTGACTTTTGGTCACACATATTTGTTCTTCAAATATTTATAAGAATATTTTTTATGAAATTTATGAGAATTTATTGGATTTTATAAGTGTTAAAAAAACCTAGTTTCATATTCTTATCCCTAGCCTGAGCCTGTTGGCGGTCGACCAGCCGGTCGATCGAACCAGAGCTCGGCCGACCGGAGTCGATCGATGTGCACAAAGAACATGTACAAGGCCTACCTATAAGGCCGGTCGACCGGGCGGTCGACCGACTGTAATTACCCAATTCTCGGTAGCGCCGGTCGACTGGGCGGTCGACCGACAGGCTGAGTGTTTTTAGGATCGATCGACCGGGCGGTTGATCGGAAGGCGAGTTAGCCAAGGGCGATTTCCTGGGCGGTGACCAGTGGCCCAATGGTCAAAAATATGACCGTAGGCCGGTCGACCGGCGGTCGATCGACAGGTCAAATTTATCATTTTCTGGACCCCAACGGCTATAATTCTCAGAGCCTATAAATAGGGGTACTCTCAAACTTTTTTCAATAAGGTTTTTGAGAGCTATTCTTCCCATCATTTTCAGTGATTTGCAGCAAGTTTAAAGAGAGTTTTTGTGGCTAATAGTTTTATCTTTTATTTGTTTTTTAAAGTGTTGAAAAAAATCAAAGAAAAGAGAGTCTTTGAGAAATTGATTTTGATCTTTTTTTAAAATCTAGTTAGTGTTTTTCCCAAGTGTTTTTCTTTGCTATTCTCTTTTCCAAACACTTTGTTTTTTCACAGTTGAGCTATCATATCTAATCCTATTTATAGGATCTTGTTTTGTGAGGAAAATTATTTGTGGTCTATTATGATCACCAAGTATTGTTGTGATCATTGGATCACCACGATTGTAATCTTTTCTTTGCATTGGCTTTGTGCCTATCCCTCTTATGTAAAGGTGATTGTGTTTTGTCTTTGTGCCATCCCTCTTGTGTAGAGGTGATTATGTTTGAGAGAGGAGTAAAATACTCCATGTGTAGAGTTATAATTCCTCAGTGGAGGTCCCTTTGTGGAATGTCCTTGTTTTCCATTGAAATTGATCATGGGAAAACTTACAAAAAAAAAAGTGTTGAGGAGCAAAATTACAAGTAATAAGAAAGAAATTACAGGTAAATCTCCTCAGAGATTTCTGGGGGAAGTATGCCGGTAGGAATCTGATCAGCGCGCGACCACTTTATCCCTTTGATGATGCAATCGGTCAGACGATCACGCTACCTCCTAGTAGGATTCCTTCTCGCTTGGTTCTGAAAATTGAAGATTTGGAAGCAGGAGAACAAGAGAACCCTTTTTGCCAAGAATCTCTCCTTAAATTTCTTTCAGCCAATCTCCTCTCTCTAGCCCCTTCGGTGCGTGCCTCTCCTTGGCTCAGCAAAAGACTATTTATAACCGCCCCCTTGAATTTAGTAAGGCTGAATCAGTCTTTAGCATCGCGCGAGGTTACAAATGACCTTGCGGTGAAGCTACTTGCAAGCTTCTGGCGAAGCTAGAGAGTTCGTATGAACTCTTCCTTGCCGTTGTGGCTTAATTGTCTCCACTTAATATGGGACGAAGTGGGCGGGTGTAACCGGCCACTTAAAGTGGCGTTAATCCCACTAAATTAGTGGGGTTCACCCATTAATCCCCCATGGAAAATGGTCAATTGATGACCTGGTAAAGCTCGCTGTGGAGCTAAATGAGAAGCTCTCTCTTTCGGGTGGAAGCTACCTTTATAGTCTCATGCGAAGCTAGAACTTAGTTCGTAGCTTCAGGCGAAGTTATCGTCAAAGCCTCGTGCTGCGCTAAGACTCAGCCCATAGCGGGGCTAAACCATTTCTTCTTTCTAGCGAAGTTAGGGATAAAGCTTCTACCGCAAAGCTCATGGATTAGCCTCTGGCGGAGCTGATAATTAGCTCTTCGTGGAGCTATGAAGAGCTTCATGCGAAGTTATCAAGAAAGCTTCAGGCGAAGCTGTGAGTTAGCTCTATATGGAGCTATGATAACTTCAAAGCGAAGTCATCAGAAAGCTTCAGGCGAAGCTGTAAGTTAGCTCTCTATGGAGCTATGAAGGCTTTAAAGCGAGGCCAGGCTAACTCTCAGGCGAGTCTATCTCTTTGGGCTCATGCAAGGCTAAGTGTTGAGCTAACTTAGCATCTTGGGTCTGACTAGATCTCTTCAAAGATAACTTTGGCTTACTGTCTGCTTCACTGGATCAGTAAAATCTAAGTCGCTGCCTTGTCCCTGGTCATCACCTTGTCTTCGACTTATCTTTTGTAAATGTCGATAAGTTAGACGTCGTTCAGACCGGTTGAGGATAACTGTGAGGGTTTTATCTTTTTTAGAGTGTCAACAGTCCTGTGTGGACGTAGTGGAAATCCTTTTCTGTGAAGGTGAGGAGGTAGAGTAGTGGCTCGAACCTCGAAATATATCTTGGTGTTTGCGTTTGATCCACTATCTCTTAAACCATCTTTCTTATATCTTGCATTACTTTATATTGCACTTATTCATATACTAGATATAGCTTGTGTGTGCCCATACTTGTGTTGAACCAAGAGAGCTTCATATAGCACCTCAACTCTTAATCTAGAGGAACCTTGAGGAGATAGTCCAGAGCCCTTCACGGGGAATTCAGCTACACTCTTGGGTTACATCTAGTGTGTTGCAATTGAGTTTTAATTCCACATCATTTGTCATTAAATTAGCTAGTACACCTATTCACCCTCCTCTAGGTGTATTTCACTAGTATTATCACAAAATATTTTAATATGATTATAATATAAATCATAATCAAGGAGAGTGTGCTTCATCCAAAAGACTTGCGCGCAACAAGCCTTGGCCACAACATACTCTGCCTCGGTGGCTGATAGTGCTACAAAATTTTGTTTCTTGAAAGATCACGAAATGAGACAATTTTCAAGCAATTGAAAAGTTTAGTACTCTTCCTATCTACTCTATAATCGGTATAGTCAGCACTCGAATAACTCGTTATTGAGAATTATCTGGTCTTCGGATATCACAAGCTCATTTCAATAGTGCCCTTAAGATATTTAATAATGTGTTATACTGTAATAAAGTGAGACTCTTTAGGACAAGATAGAAATCTAGCATATAAATATACATTAAACATAATATCTGGCCTACTAGCCGTCAAGTAAAGCTAGTTGCCAATCATGCTACGATAGAGTTAATGTCAACATTTTTATCTTGTTCATCTTTGTCAAACTTAGTTGTAGTAGTCATAGGAGTCTTACTTATCTTCGCATCTTCTAACCCAAATTTCTTGATAAGCTCTCTTAAATACTTTTCTTGATTGATGAATATCCCATCACCCCTTTACTTAATTTGGAATTCAAGAAAATTGTTGAGCTCCCTCATCATACTCGTTTCAAACTTTCTTCATACATGATTCAAAATTCTTGCAGAGCTTTTCATTAGTAAATCCAAAAATGATATCATTAATTAAGATATCATTATCTACATACTTCATAAACAAGGTGGTATCAATTTTATCTTTAAAAAAATCATTGAAACATGAAAACTACTCAATCTTTCATACCAAGCTCTTAGAGTTTGTTTTAAACCATATAAAGCATTTTCAATATTAAAAGCAAAATCTAGATATGAAGGATCAATAAACCCGAGGATTGTTCAACATACACCTCCTCTTCAATAAAATCATTCAAAAATGCACTTTTAACAGCCATTTGAAAAACTTAAAATTCTTAAAAGAAGCAAATGCAAGTGTCATATGTATGGCTCCTAGCCGTGCTAAGGGTGCAAATATTTCTCAAAATCGATCCTTTCAACTTGGGTGTAACCTTGTGCCAATAACCTAGCTTTATTCCTAATAATATTTCTTGACTCATCCAACTTATTCCTAAAGATCCATTTAGTACTAATAGTTGGTCTATCATGGGGCTAGACATAAGGTGCCAAACTTGATTGCGCTCATTTTGATTGAGCTCTTCTTGCATTGCAAGCAACCAATATCTCGATCTCGGCTTCGAGGACGTTCTTGGGTAAATATGAGAAATAAATGCAAAATAATCTTAATAAATCTTAGAGTTTATAGTGAGTAGTTACCCCTTTAGATATCATCTCTGATGAGGTCCATGGGATGGTTTGTAGCATATCTCCAATCCTTTGAAAGTGGTTGAGTTGGCTCCACTTCAATGTCAAGACCTTCACCATTTGTATCATCTTTTTGCTTGTCTTCCTCCTCTTATTCCAGGGAGTCTTTCATGAAAATCTTTTCGAAATCTTCACATAAAGAATCAATCTTTACAATATTATTCACAAGCGTCCTAAAACTTTATATACAGACTCTTCAAAAGTCAAAGTTGACTTATTAAAAACTTTATAAGCTTTACTAGTATTAGAGTACCCAACTAAGATAGTATCAAAAGATTTTGGATCAAATTTTCCTAAATTAACTTTAGTGTTCAAAGCAAAACATTTGCAACCAAAAACTTTAAAATAGGAAACATTTAGTTTTCTTAAATAGTAAATCTTAAAGGAAGTTTTATTGGAATTTTTGCAAAAATAATTTGATTCCCAATGTAATTAAAGTTTTTACAACCTCGGCCCATAAATATTGAGAGAGTTCATGTTCACTAATCATTATCTATTCATTTCATGAAGAGTGCGATTCCTCCTTTCAACGACTCCAATTTGTTGTGGAGTTATGGGAAAAAATTCATATTTAATTTTATTTTTTTCACAATAAGTGATAAAAGAATGATTGATGAACTCATCACCTCTATCACTTCTTATGCGTAAAATAAAAAAATCTTTTTCTTTTTAACCTTTTTCTAAAAATATGAAAATGTGAAAATACTTCAGCTTTATGTTCTAAAGAGAAAACTCATATAAATAAAACAAAAACAAATCGGTTACCACTAAGACTTTTGATTTAGTTGGACCAAACAAATTCATATATATCAATTTTAGAGGTCTTAATGTTATGATTTCCTTAATTGATTTAAAAGAGGATTTGATTTGTTTTCCAAGTTGGCACGCATCACAAATGCGGTCTTTTTAAATTTCAAACTAGAAATACTTTCACTAATTTCTTAGAATTAATTTGGATAGATGATCAAACGAAATATGGCCTAGTTTCATATGCAATAAATAAGAATCTTCATTAAAAGCATTCAAGCAATTGACATTCCATTCTAAATTAAGCATGTCAATCATTTAAATATTGTTTTCACGAAAACTAGAAAAAATACAAGTATTTCTTTTCTTGTCTAAAATATCACAAGTAGAGTCATCAAATAACTTTTAAGTTTTTATCACATAGTTGACTAATGCTTAATAGTTTATATTTAAGTTCATCTACCAAAACAACATCTTCAATCAAAGGAGCTGATTCAATCTTGATTTTACCTATACTAATGACTTAACCCTTTGAATCATATCCAAAGGTGACGATGCGACCTCCATGATCCTTGATAGAGTTGCAAAGATGATATATCAGAAGTCATGTGCTTTGAGCAATCACCACCAAAGTGCTACGTCTTGGAGCCTTAGTATGCACCTATATCATGTAAGTAGAAGTTGATTTTGGTATCCAAACTTTCTTGGATCCTAGACTGTTAGTTTTTTGAACACAAACATGCTTATTGGATGCATTCAATTTATCAAAATAAAACTTAATCAAATGACCTTTGCGGCCTCAATAGGTGCATATATACACCTTGGCATATAAAAATGCAAGATGCGTGTGAGCATGATAAGTATGTGCATGAGTGGTAAGGTGAGCATGTGATTGTGTTTGTGTGTGAGCATGATTGTAAGAGTATGAAACATGATGAATGTGTGGTTTCCTTTGAGTTTGCCTCTTAGGAAATATGGCTCTAATCTAGTTTTGTCAAATTTACACTTTTCAAAATATTGCTCAAAATGTTGATTTTATTTTTCAAAATAGAAATCTCATTTTTCATCAATGATAGAAAATTTAGTTTTGCATGAAATTTTATGTACATCAAAATCCTTTTGTGTCTTTTGAAGTGTGGAAGATAAAAAAATTTTCTTTAGAAATAACAACTAGTTGATTTGAAGAAGTTTATTTTCATTTTTCATTTTTAAGTATTTCTTTTTAAGAAAATCATAGTTGTTGAAAAGTTCTTCAAAAGGTTCACCTGATTCATTCATCCATAGATAACTCACATTCATCAAGTGAAGATTCGGATCTTACCTTGGGTGTGTTCACATTTGCCATGAAACACACATTAATCATGTCAACCTCTTCTTTGGAGTCACTCTCTAAATCTAATGTTTCCTTCAAGGCCTTCTTTTGTATGGCTTCTTGGTGGTTATGGGTTTGCTTTTGGTCTCCGACACTCGGCAACAATGTATCCGGGTTTTCTACAACTGTAGCAAATAATATTCTTGTCCTCTTTCCCTTACCATCTTCTTTAGTTATTGAACTTAGTCTTATTGTACATCCTTCTTACATTCTTCACAAAGAGGGACAAATACACATTATCTTCTTGATCATTATCTTTATCATCGGATATGGTAGGAGTGGATTTGAAAGCAATATTCTTTTTGGGTGTCTTCTCCTCTCTAGCCTTTATTTCTATCTCATGAGTTTTAAATTTACAATGAGACCTATAAGCTCCATCTCTTTCTTATCATTTAGCTCCTTCAAAGTATTAGATTTGGCCATGATGGAAGTGCACATATGACCTTCTTCACTTTTTGGTCATTGACAATTTTATCAGCTAAAGAAGCAAGATCATTTGTAATCTCAGTAAACTTGGCAATAATATCATCAATGTATTCATTCTCATTCATGAAAAAAATTTCATACTGGGAACGCAAGAGATCAATCTTAACTCTCTTGACTTGTGATGTCTCCTCATGTGTGACAATCAAGTGTGGCCAAATCTCGGCGGATTTGTAATGAATTACTCTCGCAATATCATAATCATTCAAGGGTTGAAGTAAAGAATAGTGTGCCCTAGCATTAGCATCAAACTCCTTGGTGGCAATTTTGGACCAAGTGTCCTCATTATCATCGGGTGCACTAAATGGTTTAGTCACCGCTATTGCAACCCGGCTTCTTAAGAATTGCAAGAAAATGGTCATCTTAACATTCTATAACGAAAAGTTAAGGCCATCCAAACTTTAATGGAGCCTTAATACCTTTGCTCATGTATACTAGTGTGATAAACACGCAAATGATGCAAATGAGTGAGTGATTAGCAAGAGGATCTCTCTATGATAGTTAAATAAAAAACTAGAGTTCAAGGCTCTGATACTAATTAAAAGTACACATAAATGAGGAGTGAATAGGTGTAATGCTAATCAAATGAAGAAATGCAATAATTTAAAATAAATAGTGCAAATAGTTAACTTAAATCAAGAAGTTAAGCCAAATTCTCTATATGAAGGGCTCTAGAACTTCTCCTCTATATTCCTCTAGACAATGACTTGAGGTGCTCAATTGCCTTCTTAATTGAGTGAGCAAAATAAGTAGAGATGGTGCGAGAAATGAATAGCAAGTGCAATGAAAGCAAAACACAAGTATAAGTAATAACAAATAAAGTAGAGCATGAGAGAGAACAATCACAAACACAATGGATTTGTTCGAGGTTTGAGCATAAAGCTTTTCGTTCCTGTCTTCATCGCGTGAAGAATTTCACTATGCACTAAAAATCTTTCATAAAGGAACCTCCATAAAGAAACTAAAGGGTCTACACAAGACTGTAGTACACAATTCTAAGTCTCACAAGAGGTAGCACAAATCAAATGAGGTTTACAAGCTCTTGGTGACAATAAAGATCACAAATACTCTTTTTTACATCTTCCTATAATATTATATGAGGAGTGAAGCTAAAGAAGTTTTGTAAGATAGAAAAATTAGTTGAAATGAATGAATTTAAGAGCTGAAAACTTGTAAAAATTGGTTTGAAAATGAGAGCACTTGAAACAAGAATATTAGAAAAAAATTTCTTTTGAATAAACTTAATTTTTCAAAATATTTTCCAAAATCAAAGATTGTTTTTTCCTCTCAAAATGAACTATATATAGAGGCAAGTAATGAATATTATTAGAGGGGTCAATCAGGACATTAGGAGGGTAATTAAACACAAAAAGAGAAAATATACCTGTTAGAAAAAAAGTTAAAAATTTAGAAATTTAAAAACTTACTGTTACTGTAGCGGTGACAGGACTTCAATCGACCGCTCGGTCGACCGGCTGCCTAAAAATAAAAGTAGCCGTTAAATGTTGGTCGATCACTCGGTCATCTGATCTCAACAAAAACTTTAGTGTTCCAAAAGTTTGTCAGTCGTTGACCAACCGCCCTGTCGACCGATCGGTCATCTGACAAACATGCACATGCATTAGTGCACAAACTGCCAGTTGTGCATTTTCAATGCACCAGTCTAGAGTCGGTCGACAGACCCAATCCCAAAACCATTTTAAATAAAGTTTTTGATATGAGATTCAATTTTAAATATTTTGAACCTGTTTGAAATGTGATTTGACAACAATATAGGTTATGATTGGCAACACATAGGCTATGAGATATATGTTTGAAAAAAGATATAAAAATTTGGAAAATATAGGACATGTATCAAATTCAATCTTTGTAAAATACTAAAGCCGAAAAACTAGACATGAAAACTTGTATTTTGTTTGTGACTTCTTGAGAATCAATTCTACATTCTACACTTAAACATTCTATTTTTTTACATCGGTTCTATAAGTCTTCAAGCAATCTTAAAGTGGGCTTTTCCAAAAATCAATCTTGATCGTCCGAACTTGAATCCCATATTTTAATAATCTGAGACTTGAACACCTTCCTTTTGAGAAAAAGTAAAACAAAATATCTTTTGAACTAAAAAACTTAAACTCTTGAACTTGATTAGTACTGAATAACTTCATGTTGTTTGTAATCATCAAAACGAAAGCCGGAGAGTGTACCCTTGGGCCAAAATATATGTGTGGGGTACTCTTCTCATATATATGCATCGCTGATTCTCGTTGCGTTCCCGTTACACATATTTTGGGAAGTGTGGCATGACAATATGCGCATCGATATCCGCCACCGAGATAAAAAAGTTTTATATCAAAATACATTGTTTTTTTACCTTACATTACCTCTAATACAAATCTTTTGTGTACTTTGGTGTTTTTGACTATCATTGATTTTGGCTGAAATACATAAGACAATAGTAAATCCTGTATAATCAATTTTTTGTACCCACTTCAAAATATGATAGTTAGTCAGACTCTTAAATTTGGAGTAAACATTTTAGCCTAGTTGTGTATATTATCCTTATACATTGAGAAATTTTAGTGAATTTCATATTTGTCCCCCATGATGTAAACCAAAAAGGCAAACCACATAAAATCTTATGTCGTTCTTTATGATTGTGATTTGTTCTATCTTGTATGGTTGAGATTTTCAATTTCACAAACAGTTGACATCGTCGGTGGAAATCTCCACGCGCAAAAAAAGATGAATTCCGCCATTTTTACGCGAGGGATAACTTCTAGCTTTTGTTTAAAAAAAAATCCACCAAAAAAAAAAAATAATTGAAAGAAATTCATTTGAAAAGCAAGGGGGAAACTTTTGCGCAATATATTTATCAAATAAACACAGTCATGGGACAGATTTCCTTGGAACTGTGAGGAGATTGATTAAATCAGTCCTCACATACTTTCTATAATTTGTCGAAGTATTCTCTGTTATCTCAAACTAATCAGCTATGCAACACCACAACAAAAGTACAGAACTTCTCAATTTTTCGAGGCTAACAACATAAAGATAACATATATGCACCACCAGTAATGAACATCGAACTATCCAATCAAGTTGATCTTCTCATTATCAAAGGTGCTAGAGAACATTCACAAACAGCTATACGTACATAATTAAGTCCATGGTTCACCAAGTGCACATAATCTATAACATCAGTAACCTGTACACAAATCAAAACAAGTAGATAATAAGAGAAACATATATCAGTACAGAAATAGTGTGCCATTAATCTCTGAATCATCACAATCAACGCGAAACTATTCAATGATCCAGCTGCAAAATTAAAAGAAAGAGGGGGAAAAAAGATTAAAACAGAACAATAGATGAATTGACGAGCAAAATTTATATGAACAAGTATTATGTAGACACCAACATCATTAACAATTTCTTTTTCTTGAACAAAAAAGATGAAGTACGTACCTTTATATTTCAGCCAGGCACCCAATAAGACCAGCTCAAATGTGTTATGAATTCGGGAAGCCCCACAACCAAATCTACTAGGGCGACGTAGCGAAAACTAACCACAAGATCTACTAAGGTAACGAGAAGAAGAGAAGAAAAAGATATTCTGAAGCAAGAAAGCCAACACAAAATATAACGTGATTCCTATTGGAGTCTGCTTAACAGGAATCAATCTGACAACTATTCAAGATCACTGAAATATCAACAATCTAATTGGCCAGGTCGGCAAATATCAGGTGGGAGGTTTTCCGTTCAAGAGAACGTTCCTTAATTTAAGAACCACCTTTCAATTTCCTTCCTTGGTTAAACACCAATTAGATTGATATAAATCAGTCTAGATATACTGATAAGTATATCCCCTGTATAAAGAAATTAATTCACTTATACAGTACTTGGAGCGAGGTACGCTTAGAGCGAATCTCCTTAAAACAATTACGTCCCCCGCACCGGTGCTAACGGGTTACTGGACGCTGGTCTCCCAAGATACAACACTCCTTCACGGTATTTGGATAGCACTACCAAATCACCGTACGGTTGAACCGTAGTCAACCAGTACCTTCACAGGATCGTTGAAGCAGCGGGACAAAGACAAATTTCGGATGAATATTTGCCTTTACTTTGGAGGAGCACCCACTGTAGAGGACGAAGGAAGGTTGAAGAATATTTTTCTCTAGAAGTCCCAGATTCAGACAACAATTCTTTAAAAGAAACTGTTGAATTTTCTGAGCCCTCTTTCAGAACGAATTTTGCAAAATCTTCTTTGGAAATCGCTTCGGAAACTGACTTTCCCACTTCTCACTGGAAGTTGCTTCAGAACTCCACTTCCCAGTTCAGAACGCAGAAACTCGCTTCAGTTCAGAACTCAGAGAGAGATTATTTCTCGGTTTGGTGTGTCTGAGAAAGAGAAACTGGAGCGCTATTTATAGCGCTCCGGGAGGGGCATTTTCGTCCGAGATTATCCAACAGTTGCAGCGGTTCGGTCTGAACCGTTGCAACTGTTCGGTCCAACCGCCCAACCGCACAGACGATTTTCAGACATCCATTGGCGGACGGTTTGGATCCGGATAACGGGGCGGGTAGCGGAGCGGTATGCTCGCAACCCATACCCGTAGACCTGATTCAGAAAGAACCCAGACCCAGACCCGGATCCGGACCCGAGCCCAAGCCTGAGCCTGAGCCCGGCACAGGCCGGCCGGCCGCCGCCAGCGGCGGCGCGCGCGCATGTGCGGGCATAGTTCCCTCCCAATCGCGCGCGAAAACTCCAAGTACCCAAAGGGCACACCCTTTGTTCTCAATTTTCTCTATTTAAACACTACGAACTTCCATCCCTTGGCCAATTTGGGATTAAATGTTTTTAGCTACCTTTAGTCCCATTTTGGCCTTGAATTAGGCAACCTTTAGACTTGAATATCTCATTCATTCAAAGTCGGAATTGAACATGTGAATATACCACGTTCATCCCCAATGGAAGGAGAACACACTCCAACCATCATCCAATTGATTCGATCAACGGATCTCGCCATAATTCAACTCAAAGATTCACATTAATATTCTTCATATTCCAACAATTCCACCAATCAAGCAGATCGTATGTACGTCCACGGGAGAAGAGGAGAAACTTTATTAAACTTTGGGAGAGTACAATAAGAATTACTACAACTCTCACAGAGAAAATTACAAACTCTTTGAAGGCCGCCAAGAACAGTGAACCCTTGTGGCTAAGCTTCTCTCACGAATTTCTCACCTAGATGAATTATACCATTTAGGAATTACAAATTCATTGGATTAGATTACATTGAAGGTTATCTCCAAAGGGTTATTTGTAAACCATAGAACTCTCCTAATTCTAAACAAACTCCATCAATACAAATGATCACTGCCTCAAAATAAAGGAAACTCGAATGCAACTCGAACTGAAAACAGATCTAGAAAAGAAAATTGTCAGACCCGCCATTAATCGACTAGGTTAGGGTATTAGTCAACTAATATCATGCATTAGTCGATTAGGCCTAAATACTAGTTGACTACTCTTACAAAATTCGAGAACACCAATTCTTTATTGGCTAACCAAGTCGACTATGCAATATATAAGTCGACTAATACATATGATATTCGAACTATATCAAATATTAGTCGAGTGATAATGTGCAAAGATCCTAGTGCATGTCCTTCCTTTGATCACCGAAGTTTTGTCTGCCTTCACGACGTATTCCAGGTACAATTCCTGATAATCTCCTCTTTAATTTGAATACGTCCAAGTCTGATAATAGCCACTATTTTTCAAGTGCTCGTATCCATGCACAATTGAATAAGTCTTGACTTCATCTCCATCTCACTCTTTCTCTCCATAACCCCTCATAAGGTTCACAACTTTATTATGTCAAATAAGTTCAGGCCCGATCTGAACTTGATCACCCAATGATCTCCTTGATCCACACAAGACATGAGAATTTGCTCCATTATAGGAGTAACAATCTGGACTCTTTTGTGTGCCGGCGCCGCCTAGTCACAATCTGCCTCAGGTATAACTGAATATCAGAGCTCGAAACTATCGTAATCTCTGATTGTTTTACAACTGCTACTTTTGAAGCTGAGGATAACTGCAATCCATCAACTGTACCTTCTGAATTTTACAATATATATATATATATATATATATATATATATATATATATATATATATATATATATATATATATAATATATATATATATATATATATATATATATTGCCGACACGTTCGGCCTAAAACTTTGCATAGGCCTTCAAAACAGAAACTGAATCCTTCTCCCTATAAGGCTCCTAGAGAGATGAGATTATATCTTAAATCAGGAATATAACGAATGCCTTGAAGAGTTGTGATGCATCCATCACGAGATCGAAACTGAATTGTTCCTTCGCCAATCACCTTGCTCGTAGTATAATTCCTCATGAAGACTTTTGTCCCTTGAACCGAAGTATATGCAAGGAACATTTTCCTACTGAAACTGATGTGATGTCAATATCCAGAGTTAATAATCCATTAATATTGTTTCCAACTAATCTCTCTATAATAAAAAGAACGTTGCACTTATCTCCATCTTTTCCAATTAGTTCAGTGACATTATCATCTGATTGTTTCTTCTTTCGCAGCTAACAATCAGCTCTAATGTGCCACTTTTTGTGACAATAGTTACATATCAAATTTTATATCTTGAGTTACCCGTGAAACTTTCATTGTTACTCGTCTCCATACAAGTGAACTTGCCCGGAATTATCATGCTGAGACTTACCTCAATTGGGTGTCAATTTTGTCTTTGTTAAGCACATGCTCCTTGACCTTGATTGTTAACTTGTCTCTATAGATAATAGCTTTCCTAAAGCTTTTATATGAAGAAGGTAAAGAATACAATAATCGAAGTACTTGATCATCTTCTATCTTAACCTCTATCTTATCTAAATTATTGATAATAAAGAAAATTTTTGTAATGTGAGACTTAATAAGTGTGCCCTTATGCATGTGGAGAAGAAAGAGATGCTATTTTAGAATCAACTGATTCACCAACAATTTCTTCAGATAGTGGCTTGAAGTCGCTCCCATAACGAGGATGATATTTTCTTCATAGAAAACTCATCCAACACTTCGTCCATCAAGCAAACCTGAATAACTGTCAAGGCTTTCTCATCCAACTCCTACCAAGTTTCTTCCTTCATGTCTTGAGGCTTTCTCCTCCCGAGTAGTGCTTTCTTTAATCCGCTCTCGGTAAGGATGACATTCATCATAATCTGCCACTTGCTGAAATTGATGACACCATTGTACTTCTGAATATCGAACTTGATCGCAGACAACTTCAAATTGACCTTGCTCTGATACCAATGTTATAAATTCAGGATGCCTTCATGATCGGATCGGCTGGGATGACGCAACAGAAGCTTACCACATGTTCTACTAGGGTAACGAGAAGAAAAAAGAAGAAGATATTTTGAAGTAAGAAGGCCAACACATAATGTAATGTGGTTTCACCAGTCAAACAGATCATGCGTATGTCCTCGGGAGAAGGGCAGAAACTTTATTAAACTTTGAGAGAGTAGAATACGAATTACTTACATCTCTCGCTGAGAAGATTACAAGACCTTTGATGGTCGAGAAGAACAGCGAACCCTTGTGGCTAAGCTTCTCTCACGAATCTCTTACCTAAATAAATTATACCCGTTAGGAATTACAAATTCATTGGATTGGATTACATTGAAGGATACCCCAAAGGGTTATTTATAGACGGTAGATCGAGGGTGTTTTAGTGCTGAGCCGGAACTCGTCGCGAGTCAAAAAGGAGGGGGAAGGGTCATATTTATTTGCCCTAGAAATGAGATAGTAATCGAGGTGCCAACATATCCCGTGGAACACCTAGAGGACCATAAGTAGAACTAAAGTTTTACTTGCACAACATCTATATACCATTGTAAACACAATCATAAATCGAAGTCCATCAGTTTTTCCTTACCCAGTGTAAATTGTCCTTTTTATTACAGATTATTATAATTATCAGTGTACAAGAATGAGTATGAGCATGATACAAGAGTACAATAGTAATAGTGGTAACAGAATATCAGTTATTACATTCTCGTAATGTGATAATCATGAGTCAAGTGATAACATAGCAGGTGTCAGGCAATAACATGCAAGTGTCAGGTGATAACATGTCAAGTGATAGCATATTAAGTGATAGCACAATAAATATTAACAGTTGCCTAACACAATATAGGAATACTTTACTGATATAGAAGATTAATACAAATATCAAAAACCAATACAGTTCTTGAAATATTGAAAAATTGTATAAGATTTCAAACTATTCACAATCATAATTAAAGTAACTAATTAAACTATGAAGCAGGCAAGCGAGCGAGCGAGCAAGCAAACATCCACGAGGAGTCATGCAAAGATGGAGTGAAGCTAACGTACAATACTAGATGCCATCTTGCTCGGCATGATTATCGCTCTCGGCACAGTTCACCGCACATGGTAAAGCGAGCGTATTAACACTGTGCTAGTGCACATGGCAAAGCCGCACTCACGGCATAACTACACTCGAACGGAGTTAGTGGCAAAGTATTGAGCGTTAGGTTCTGTTGGCCCAAATGCCCATCACTCTAGTTTTGATGATGATCAACTCATGTAGTTATGTTTACTAATGATCATGTGTTTAATTAGTGACAGATTCATTATCAAGATCTTAGTAGGTGCATAGCTCAACAAAGGATAAAATGTCAAGATTTGGAGCTAGCACGATGTGATCCAAGGAGCTTTTGGATCAAGCTTGGACCAAGTCAAGATGATGAGAAGACTTCAAGGGAAGACTTCAAGATCAAGACTTGTGTCTAGGTATAAGATTTTGTTTTTGTTTTAGTTAAAAATGTAAAGGATAGAATAGTGGTGGATTGCTAAAATACATATACACACACACTCTTGATAGAATTGTTTCCATAAAAGAATTTTCAGATTTAGAAAAGACTTTCATTTTGGAAAAATACTTTTTGGTTTTTAGAATTTCTTATATGCATATCTTTTATCCAAAACCATATTTAGAGCTTAATGCCAAAAACATAGATATTTCATCTTAATTGTGTAGTGGATCATATCCATATACACTATGCTTTAATGAATTCAAAATATCTTGTTTTTGTATCATGAAGAAGTTTGGAAAACAAGTTTTAGAAAAAATACAGTTTTTCATTTGAACCAATATTTTCAAGTTACAAAAATAGTCCAATCTTTTATAACATGCCTTGATTTTGTGCAAGCATGTTTGTATATCAAAGTATATTGGTTAAACTATTTTTGTAGATTTTTAAGTATTTAAGGGATTTTATTTCAATCAAAAAGACCAAGTTTTAAATCCCAAATTTCTGTTTCAGGCTTCGTATAAGTCGACTTACTACCTTATAGTCGACTAATACTGAAGTCGGTCGACCAGCTCGGTCGACCGACGTGCACGACGTGCACGCCTTTGTGCACTGGAGGACGGCCGACCGTGCCGGTCGACCGATCCAGAGAGCTCTGCTCTCTGGAAATTTCGGCCGACCATACGGGTCGACCGACAGAGAGTTCTACTCTCTGCTCCAGTGGCTCGGTCGACCCGGACGGTCGACCGTGGCTCCAACGGTCGGATTTCTGACCGTTGGCGGTCGACCGGGCGGGTCGACCGGCAGGTCTGACAGAGCCCCAACGGCTAGTTTTCCAGACTCTATATAAAGGGTCATTTGGGGGCTGTTTTCTTTAAGATTTTGGAGATGTTTTAGAGCCAGTTTTTCCCACTCTTTTCAGAAGTTTTTCTCCACAAAATAGAGAGCAAATACTTCCAATCAAAAGGGAAGATTTTATCAAGAGTGTTTAAAGTGATTCTTTGAGTTTTCCTCCACCATTCTCTTCCTTGTTTTTCTCACACAAACACTTGAGCATCCATTGATTATTCATTCCATAGGAGTGTTGTAGTGAGAGTGCTTTAGGTGATCAAAGTGTTGTGATCACCAAAGATCTTTTCTTTGTTCTTTGAGGAGGCGGGCAAGTGTGCTCGCGGTGGTTTAGAGTTCGGTGGTGAACTCGGTGGTTTCAGGTGCGGCCTCAGCGAGCTAGTGAGCTTGTGGTGTGTACGGGACTCGAGAGTCCGAGGGCTTGTAGGTGTTGCGGCACCGAGGAGAGATCCATTGGGATCTTGCATAGTGGAAATCCTTCGTGTGTCGAAGGCGGGGATGTAGAGCAAGTGTGCTCGAACCTCGAAACAAACCCTTTGTGTTTGCGATTGCTCACTCTCTCTCTCTCTCTCTCTCTCTTTGTCTATATCTTGCATTCAATTATAGTGTTTATATTTACATGCTTGATATTTTGTGTGCTCATTGATATACTTGCTTGGGATTGTTTGCTAACACTTGTATTCAACCAAGAGAGCCAACGCGGCACCTCAACCCATTCAAGGGGAATCTAGAGGAGTTTGTCCAGAGCCCTTCACGGGGAATTCGGCAACACTCTTGTGTTATACGTGTGTTTAGTGTAAAAGTTTTAATTAGGTCATAATTGTTTTTAGCTTCTGCATTATTCATCATTAAGTGACCATTAGATTAGCCTTCACCTATTCACCCCCCTCTAGGTGATCCTTTAATTGGTATCAGAGCTTGGTACTCTGATTTGGGTCTAACAACCTAGAGTTAAAGATCCTCATTTTTAGGCTAATCACTATATTTGTACACACACCATGGAGTTCATGTCACCACCCACCTTTGACATTCTTAACATCCAAATTTGGAAGGTTAAGATGTCTTTGTACCTCAAGGCCCTAGGCATTCATGTTTATCTTGCCACTGCTAATAATGCATATTGTTTAGATGGTAAGAATTTTGAGGCTAACGCAAAAGCCCTTAATGCTCTAAAGTCTACCCTAAATGATGATAATTTATCTAGGGTTTCTAACATTGATTCGGCTTTTGTAGTTTGGAACACCCTCCTCTCCCTTGGCGAAAATGATCAATACTATGCGGGGAGTGACTCGGATGTTGGAACCGACATCTCCAACAAGTGCTATATGGTCCAAGGGGATAACCCCCTTGAGGTAACTACCGAATCCGATGATGAGGATAATAACATGTCATATGATGAACTTACTACATTTTGTCAATTATTGCTTGAGAAATATGACATGATTAAGAAGGATTATAAAAATTTGAAAAAGAAGTTGGATTGCATGCATGTAGAACATGATACACTTAGAAGTAACATTGCATGTTTAGAAAAAGAAAATAATGTTTTGAAAATGAAAATGTTTCCTTATTTCAAACTGAATGATTTGTGTGAAGGAAATAATACTTTGAAAAATAAAATTGATTTGGTGGAAAAACAAAAGGAAGTTATTTTTCAAGAAAATAATTCTTTAAAAAGAAAGATTTGTAAAAAAGAAAAAGAATTTGTTTCGAAAAAGAAAAAGAAAAGAAAAATGATTCTTTATCTCATCATGCTTTACATGCCACCACTAATGAGATAAAAGTTTTTAAAAATAAAATGGATTGTTTGAGTTCAACTTTGAACTCTTGTGCATTTAACCATACTAGATTGGAATCCTTGTTTCAAAAGAAACAAGTTCCCCATGTTCATGCACACTCACATCATGCATTTGCTTATGTTGCACAACACGATCACAAACATTCACATAAGCATCCTAAGGTGTACAAATGTACACATTGTGGCCGCAAAGGCCATTTAGCAAAGTTTTGTTATGATAAGATTAATTCTATAAATTTTGCTAATAAAAGATTTTGGGTTCCTTATAAGACTAACCCTAAAGGACCCAAAAGAAAATGGGTACCAAAACCCCCACCCCATGTTTTTGATGTAGGTGAGGGATCTCTCAAGACGTGAGAGATATGGTGCCTTGATGGTGGATGCACTTGGACATGATGGACACATATATGGATGCATCGCTATCAAGGGGGGTTTGGTGGGAAAGACCACCATGATTGGAGCTTTGGAGTTGGTAACAATCTCTAAACTCCCATTTTATTTATGTTCATACTTGTTCATTCATAATATTCATAGCATGTTCATGATTTATGTATTTTTGTGCTTCATGTGGTAAAAACATGCTTAGATGTAGTTTTTATCAAAACTTGTATTATACATGTACAAATAGTGAGCTACATTTGTTTTATATATGATTGCACTTCATGCTCATTTGTACCCACTATATGCATATGTATAGACTAGTTTTGATGATTCTCATTTATACATGCTTTGCCAATTTTTAGGCTTTACTTCATGTATAGGTATTTTTAATTCAAATCTAATAAATATACATGTATACCCGTGAGTCTCTTGCCTTCATGCAAATACATTTGATAGACTCTTTTATGTTTGGGATATGTATGTGTATTGTTAGCTTTGGATAAATCATACATAAATCATGAAGATTAGTGTTTTAATGAAAAAAGGGATTTTTCATGTTCTTTGTTTTGTTAAAAAAATAAAAAAATAAAAAAAATGATGATTTTTATTATTAAAATGTGACTTATGATCTTTTTGAGCTTCAATGTCTATTTTCATGAAAATGCTATTTGCATGACTTTTGAACACTCACACTTTATTTCTTTTGTCATGACTTTGATTCATGAACATATTTTTTTTAGCTTCATAGATCGAGTGTCAATTCTTGTATTTGGTATGATTCATGAAATATATATGCCTTGAGTTCATGTTTTGAAGGATCTTTAACTAGTTTTTCAAAATTATTTTAACTAGCTATTGTTCTTCATTTGGTAGTGATTTTCAATGCTAAAATATTTTCAAATCTATTTTGAAAACCCTACCATCAACGGGCAGATGGATGGGCGATCATGTTCATGTATGCTTTAAAATGAAAATCATTTAAAAATTTGAACCATGATTGGGTGGTAGTTATATGATATACACTTGATCTTATTGTTATGTCAATTGGTATCATTGGACTCTTTCAATTGGTATCTAAATGATAATTTTTGTATATACTCATATTTTGTTTTCTTATATATGTATGTATCAATTTCAATTGGTATACTCATTTCATACATATATATGATTTTCATGTGCTTAACTTTCAATTGGTTCACATTTTTAAAAGCACAAAGTTTATGATGAAAAATAAATTTTTTTGATCATTATGTTTACTATTGGTATCAATATGATTTACAAAAATGATTATTTTCAATTTGGTATCTTAAAATTTGTTTGTTTTACTAAAGCTCTGATACCTTTGAAAATTTTGTTTAAGAAAAATTTAAAAATTTTTTTTTTGTTGATTTGTATTTCTTATATGCAAGGAGAGCTTAACATCTCTTCTACATATAGATTCATGTTGAGTGTATTGTGTATTGAAGAGCTTGACAACTCTTCTTTATATGATATACGTGTGTAGGGGGAGCTTCACATCTCTTCTTATGCATTACGTAATATGCGTTATGTGAATTAGGGCTTGTCATCCCTCTTTCATGTAATGTATATGTGTAGGGAAGCTAACTTAGCGTCTTCCTCTTCATGAATGTATATCGCATATAAATCTTTATTGATTGATTTGTATTACCCCTTCTTGATCTCTTTGTTTATGACAAAAAGGGGGAGAAAAATTTGTTGATGTGTTTTTTACCCCTTTGTTGATGATTGACAAAAAGGGGGAGAAAGATTTTGAGTTTATATGCATACTTGTGTTTAGTTTTCTCATGCATAACAAATAAACAATAGATATACATAATAAGATTTTGTGTTTATGCATATATGTTTTGTTTTGCAAATAGGAGAAAAAGAATTTGATATGTTTTATCTCCATACATTTGCATACATATTTATGAGCTTCATTGTCATATATTATTATTTATGTCTATGCATGAGTTAAGGGGGAGCTTCTTTGGAGCTTTACTTTAATCCATGCATATATAACTTCATGAGTTTGTCATCATCAAAAAGGGAGAGATTGTTGGCCAAAGGCCCATCACTCTAGTTTTGATGATGATCAACTCATGTAGTTATGTTTACTAATGATCTTGTGTTTAATTAGTGACAGATTCATTATCAAGATCTTAGTAGGTGCATAGTTCAACAAAGGATAAAATGTCAAGATTTGGAGCTAGCATGGTGTGATCCAAGGAGCTTTTGGATCAAGCTTGGACCAAGTCAAGATGATGAGAAGACTTCAAGGGAAGACTTCAAGATCAAGACTTGTGTCTAGGTATAAGATTTGTTTTTGTTTTAGTTAAAAATGTAAAAGATAGAATAGTGGTGGATTGCTCAAGTACATATACACACACACTCTTAATAGAATTGTTTTCATAAAAGAATTTTCAGATTTAGAAAAGACTTTCATTTTGGAAAAATACTTTTTGGTTTTGGAATTTCTTATATGCATATCTTTTATCCAAAACCATATTTAGAGCTTAATGCCAAAAACATAGATATTTCATCTTAATTGTGTAGTGGATCATATCCATATACACTATGCTTTAATGAATTCAAAATATCTTGTTTTTGTATCATGAAGAAGTTTGGAAAACAAGTTTTAGAAAAAATACAATTTTTCATTTGAACCAATATTTTCAAGTTACAAAAATAGTCCAATCTTTTATAACATGCCTTAATTTTGTGCAAGCATGTTTGTATATCAAAGTATATTGGTTAAACTATTTTTGTAGATTTTTAAGTATTTTATGGGATTTTATTTCAATCAAAAAGACCAAGTTTTAAATCCCAAATTTCTGTTTCAGGCTTCGTATAAGTCAACTTACTACCTTTATAGTCGACTAATACTGAAGTCGGTCGACCGGCTCGGTCGACCGACGTGCACGACGTGCACGCCTTTGTGCATTGGAGGACGGCCGACCGTGCTGGTCGATCGATCTAGAGAGCTCTGCTCTCTGGAAATTTCGGCCGACCGTACGAGTCGACCGACAGAGAGTTCTACTCTCTGCTCCAGTGGCTCGGTCGACCCGGACGGTCGACCGTGGCTCCAACAGTCAGATTTCTGACCGTTGGCGGTCGACCGGGCGGGTCGACCGGCAGGTCTGATAGAGCCCAACGGCTAGTTTTCCAGACTCTATATAAAGGGTCATTTGGGGGCTGTTTTCTTTAAGATTTTGGAGATGTTTTAGAGTCAGTTTTTCCCACTCTTTTCAGAAGTTTTTCTCCACAAAATAGAGAGCAAATACTTCCAATCAAAAGGGAAGATTTTATCAAGAGTGTTTAAAGTGATTCTTTGAGTTTTCCTCCACCATTCTCTTCCTTGTTTTTCTCACACAAACACTTGAGCATCCATTGATTATTCATTCCATAGGAGTGTTGTAGTAAGAGTGCATTAGGTGATCAAAGTGTTATGATCACCAAAGATCTTTTCTTTGTTCTTTGAGGAGGCGGGCAAGTGTGCTCGCGGTGGTTTAGAGTTCGGTGGTGAACTCGGTGGTTTGAGGTGCGGCCTCGGCGAGCTAGTGAGCTTGCGGTGTGTACGGGACTAGAGTGTCCGAGGGCTTGTAGGTGTTGCGGCACCGAGAGATCCATTGGGATCTTGCATAGTGGAAATCCTTCGTGTATCGAAGGTGGGGATGTAGAGCAAGTGTGCTCGAACCTCAAAACAAACCCTTTGTGTTTGCGATTGCTCACTCTCTCTCTCTATCTCTTTGTCTATATCTTGCATTCAATTATAATGTTTATATTTACATGCTTGATATTTTGTGTGCTCATTGATATACTTGCTGGGATTGTTTGCTAACACTTGTATTCAACCAAGAGAGCCAACGCGGCACCTCAACCGATTCAAGGGGAATCTAGAGGAGTTTGTCCAGAGCCCTTCACGGTGAATTCGGCAACACTCTTGTGTTATACGTGGTTTTTAGTGTAAAAGTTTTAATTAGGTCATAATTGTTTTTAGCTTCCGCATTATTCATCATTAAGTGATCATTAGATTAGCCTTCACCTATTCACCCCCCTCTAGGTGATCCTTCAGGTTCGCCTACTAGGCGTCTCATATAAAAACTCCAGAGGACTTTAATAAACCTTAGAGAAGTTAAGCCCAGAAGCTGTAGCATAAAAATGCATGGCAGTTACACCCGAAGGTTGGAGTACCTGCATAAAATATTAGTACCACACAAACACACATAAATAACAATAATAACAAACCACAATGTGATCCATCAGGATTGAGCAGAGTAGGGGTATAGCCAAGTCGTGCCCACTTAAGCTCGGCTCGCAGCCACACAGCATAGCTAGTAAAATCTAATGGTTTTAAGCCTGAAGACTGAGCAAAACAGGAGTATGGCTAAGCCGTGCCTCATGAGGCATCATAATTAAGCTCGGCTCATAGCCACACGACGTAGTTAGGATCCCGAAGAAGCTAGAAAATTGAGTGGTTTAAGCCTGAAAGCTGGAGTATAAAATCACAGAGCGATTACTAGAGGCTGGGCCTGAAATCTAACGACCATGAAGAGTCTGCCAAGCAAAATAATAGAGAAAATCACAAGTAGTATATATGTACAGGTATTAAACTATGCTATTACAAACATTCGTCATACTCATACAAATACATCACCGATACAAATATATCACACCAATACAAATACATAGTCTAAGTACAAATACAACAATCCTAGAAATTCAATTACAACATCCCAGAAATATAAATAGACCCGTCGAGGCGGGGTACCCAATAAAGCGAGAATCACTCGCCTAAAACTCTCGGGCCACGCTATGAAATCCAAGAACTCTAGAAACAATCAACGCATGTACAGGTTCAAATATATAAAATATAATAATATTATAAAGGGAAGAGAGGAGAGAAAATTAGCAGGAGAGAGAGAATTGAAGGAGAGAGGGAGAATTAAAAGAGAGGAGACAGAGGCAGAAGGTCATGGTGAGGTGGCAGCCACTGGCCCAGGTGGCGCGCCGGCCACGACGCTGGCCCAGGTACTGGCCGGTGCCGCCCCAGGGGACAGGGGGAGGTGGAGGAGTTGTGGGGTTGGTGGTGGAGTGGGATTTGGTGGTGAAGGTGAAATTGAAAAGGGAGATAGTGAAATTGCCAGCTTGGCTGCCGGATGTTGAAAGCGAACGTCGGCGCTGAATGATGGTGGAGTTGGTCGGCCACTAGATGGGAAGAGAAGAGTGAGAGAGAGTGGATTTGGGTTGAGAAAGAGAGAAATTAGAGAAAAATGAGAGAGATTTGAGAAAGAGAGATTTAAGGACACGAGGGGAGGTCCATGTCCGAGCTTGGCTGAACAACGCATCGGCCAAGGTTGAGCCCCGCTCTGGCCAGGAGAGAGAAGGGAAGGAGAAAGAGAGAGTGAGTAGAGAGAGATATTTGGGGGAAGCGGTGGAGGAGAAAAAAAGGAAAAAATAAAAATAAAAGAAAAAGAAAAGGAAAAGGAGAGGAAAAGGAAAGGAAAACAAAAGAAAAGAAAAGAGAGAATAGAAGGAAAATATCCTGGCAAAACTTTCAGATTCGGAAAAACACAAATATTATTTTATTTGCCAAATTTTGAAAACATCAAAAAAATCCTCAAAGATTCTCTAAAATAGAAAACATATACTGAGGAACATGATGAAATTAGGTTCAAGAAATTTAATCTCTTTTGCAAATTAAAAATCCTAAATCAATCAGTGATATTTGGTTGACACGAATTTAGTCAAATTTTGACTAATTCAGACAAATCTCCAAAAAATGTGTTAAAATAAAAAAAAATGATTCTGAGTAACAATATAAAAGTATATTTTATAAATTCAATTCCATTTGTAAATTAAAATCCTAAAATCGATCGACGACAACGGTCAATACCGATTTTGAAGATTTTGTAAAATAATTCAAAAAAAATTCCAAAAAGCATGAAAAATCTAAAATATTGAAAAATAGTATTTAAATTTAAACTAGTCAAATATGACTTCCAGAAAGGTCAAATTGAGTAGTATACTGAGATCAATCCTGGGTTTGGGTTGAATCTGAGTCCAAAATCCAGATCCGATACCAAATAATAATTTAAATAATCACAAAAATACAAAAAATATGGGAAAATAGGAAAATATGATCGAAAAATTAGAATATATAGCAGGTACGTATTCCAGGGATGGGGTGTTACAATCTACCCACCTTAAAAAAATTTCATCCCTAAAATTTTGATAAGTAGGGATGAACACAGAAGAAGATAGAGATGTGGATTATGCCAATTAAGATATGAATAACTGAGGGTAATGATAAAAATTTAATTGAACGAAAATCTCGGGACCTAGATGTCTCTACACTTTCTGTTATATAAATCTTCGGACAGTGCCATATTAATACTGACTTGATTTCTGTTAATAAGAGAATTCTATCTGAATTTCTGTAAACTGACCCAATCTGAATAATAAGAAATGAGTTGATTTGGTGAAATGATCAATAATCACATGTACTGTATAATATCATTCAGACTGCGAGGCAAAGCTGTGATGAAATCCATAAAAATATGATCTTCCATTCTGATGAGTTTTTTTTGGTGGTGCTCTAAGCTGACCAATATTTCACTATCTGAATTTTGCTAGAATCGACAGAGATTACTTCCTTCAAAAAGACAAGACCCAATAATACGATACTATCTATCAAACCTCATACTTACTCTTGATGTTTGAATGACAAGTGTACCAATCATTAACAAGTAATATAGTGTGAATAGAGTATCGTCTCACGAGAATTGTTGCTTCAAGCATCAACTTAATCTTTCCTACTTCTATTTGAATAATTAATTTAGTTGAAATATGTTGTGAATAAACTACTACTAAAATAGTTTGTTTTATATATGAAAACAACTAGGGTAATGATAATTGTAATCAGAAAAAATATTTTGCGTGTACTAATTCATCCTACTCACGCTAACAATCAGAATTTTCTATCCTAATTAATACTTTCTCTCAAATTATACCAATTCTATCTTCTAAATTTAGAATCTACAATCTCTCGATCAAGTAGATTGCTAGTCAGAAAATACATTAAGTGTGATGGATATTCCCACTTGACTGCACAACTCTTACGTCTCAACGTTTTGAGTTATGGTTATTAATCCTCGAAGCTTTTGCTAAGATATCTCCTCTCAGACTCTAATCTAGCCTTTTGATTAATTATGCACACCAATTGCAACATAAAGCACAAAATTAACAACTTAACATGCAAAAGATTTAAACTTTATGTAGGAGAATTTGCACAAAATATAATCTTATATCATCAATACAATCCCAACATCATGCCCCTAGTTAAGAAAAATTAGTTCATGACTAAGAAAATAAAACACATTATAATATTAGAATAGATCATGAAATAAAATAAATAAAGAGAAAGGTAAGAAAAAAAAAAGATAAGAGAGCACCAAAAAGTTGAAACCTTTATGAAGAATTTCTTGCTGAAGTGCTCTGAGATTTAATGGCTAACAACAGAAATTTTATTGATTTTCGCTCAAGTAAAAGAAAGATAAAAAGTAGTATTATATGATACAAAAGGTTTGGCGGCGTTTATATAGAACAGAGAGCAGTAGAACCCTAGTCGAATACAAAAAACCTATGTTTCTAAAATTACACGAATTTCTGAGAAAATTCTATCCAAAACCACCGCCATAGTTCGGCTAGCTGGCCAAAAATTTGGCGGGCTGGCCAAACTTCTTGCTGTATTGGCGCTCCACTTTTTGATTTTGTGGACCTCTGAGTTGGCATCTCGTAGACTGGTCCACGGCTGCTTGGCCGAAATATACGATAGGATGGCCGAATTCTTGGTCCATTTCAGTCTCAGATTTTTTTTGATATACCTGATTTTTCTTAAAGGCTTTGTTGAGATGTTCCACCTCTGTTTCAGATCTCTAATTCTGCATCTCTTTTGTTCACTTGATATCATCGATTCGCCAATTTTCGCTCTTTTTTTCTAATTTATTTTTGACTTAAAATCTGCAAAATAACACTAACAAAATACCCATGCAGAGTTAAAAGTGGCAAATAATAGGCATAAAAAGTGATGTAAAACATGTAAAGTACACACATCACACCCCCATACCTACTTTTTGTTAGTCCTTAAGCAAAATCCTGATCTAAAAGAAAAAGAAAAACTAAAAATCCTAAAAATAAAATCTTAATCCACTTTCGTAGGACTCATGATTGCACTTTGTATGTGCAACAAGCCATTAAACTACTAGGTTAACCTAGTAGACAAGTGTTGTCTCGTGAGGCTTTTCAGTGAATTACACCCACAAAATTCGGTGAAAGAATTTAATAGATAAGAAGAGATTAAGATAAATGGATAATGAAAAATAAGGATAACAAGAAAATAAGAAGATAGGAAAAGAAAGATAAAAATAATGATGACAAAAATATTTTGAAGTGGTAAGCATTATTAATGTATAAGTTCTCTAGTTACCATAAACTCTCATTATAAAGTTCAATCTCATATCAAGAATTTTATCATCTATTTTGTAGATATTTTCAAATATTAGCCTATATCACCACCCTTCCTAAGTATTCTGATCCTATGCATCTTCTTGAATGTGTAAAGCTCTTAATTTGGAATTTACATACTTAAAATATATATACATTTTTTCATAGAAGTTTCAAAGTATTACCACTTCGTTGCCCTTTAAGCACTTTTTTTTTAATATATATAACTAATCTAATTCTCTTTCGTATAAATATTAAGGCTTCTTGAAGCCAAGATGCCTAACTAATTGATCATTAGACATATATATATATATATATATATATAATATATATATATATATATATATATATATATATATATATATATATATATATATATATATATAACTTACCTAATTATCTTTTGCGTAAATACAAAGGCTTCTTGAGGCCAAAGCATCTAGCTAATTAATAGTTAAGGTTCTTCTTATTATTTAGTATTAAGTTATCCTCATCATCCCAAGTTTAAACTATTGTGTAAGTGTAGATAAGATGCATATTCACATGGACAAATTCTAGATGGCAATAATATTTTAAAATTTTTCATTTCTACTCAAAGACTTTATAATCCCATTAAATTGATTTTCCTTATCCAATTCAAGTTATATGATTACTAAATCCCTTACAACTAGGTAAACTAACTAAAATTTAAAATTTTTTCAGTTAGTAAAAGAAAAAGAAAAATTTAGAAAAATCCTAAAAAAAGGAAATAAATAAAAAAAATTCTAACCTAAACATAAAAAAGTAAAATAAAAAGAAAAATCCTAGACCCCTCCCGCATATCTAAATTGTGCTATGTCCCCAAGCACAAAATTAAGACTGAGAATCACCCGAAAATTTCAAATTGAAAAAGAAATCCATATTTAAATCAAGATCTTTATTTATCACAAAACAATTTAATTTGAAAGCTACATATCTCGGAAACAGATCCAAAAAAATAGATAATTTTGAAAGTGTACCCCTGGTGGATTCCTGGCCAAACGCCTATTAGAGTTCGGCTAGCTGGCCGAAAAATTAGCCACTGGGCCGAACTTCTGGTTCTTTGATGCTATGTCTTCTGGTGCTCATATTTGTGATGATTTTGTGATTCATCTGGGAGTACTGGATAAGTCTACAAAGGGGGGAACCTGACAAATAGAAGACACAAGTTAGTACTAAAGAAAATTAAAAATAGAAAAATAATAAAAGTAAGTTAGAAAACTTAGGTTGCCTCCCAAGAAGCGCTTTAAGTTATAGTCATTAGCTAGACTTTCTACTGATCTTCATAGAGGCTCATGTATGGAAGGTGTTAGCCTCAATAAATTTTTTGCAATTTGGGCTTTTTTCCATATTAGGTTTAGCGGTGCATCTTTCAAATAGAAACTTTGCTTCTCAATTTTTGCATTCTTAGACTTGGTGGACTTAGGCTCTTTGCTAAGCAATTTTTGATGCTCCTCTTTTGGTACTTCAACTATTTGCTTGTCCTTGGCATCAACTTTGAAGTACTCTTTGACAGTCGATGGTTGTGGCGTAACTTTAAAAACTTTGAATGCAACTTGCTCATCTTGCACCTGAAGGATGAGTTCTCCTTCTTCCACATCAATCACAGTTCTTCCTATGGCTAAGAAAGGTCAGCTGAATATGAGGGGAACATTACTGTCTTTCTCCATGTCAAGTACGAAGAAATCTGTAGGGAAATAGAACTTGTCAACATTAACAAGCACATCTTCAATAACACAAAGCGGATACTTTATCGATCTATGTAGTCTGCTTCGGTTCTCTCAAACTCAATGCATTGAGAATAGAGAGAGGCATTAAATTTATGTTTGCGCCAAGATCACATAAAACATTATCAAAATTTATGTTTCCTATAATGCAAGGTATAGAAAAACTCCCTGGATCTTTAAGGTTTGGAGGAAGCTTGTTTAGCAGAATAGCACTGCATTTTTCATTCAACATTACCGTTTCATGATCCTCAAGTTTCCTCTTATTTCTTAGAATCTCCTTCATAAACTTTGCATACTTGGGCAATATGCTAGGGCCTCTGCAAAAGAAATGATAATATGCAGTTTTTAAACATATTTAGAAATTGAACAAACTGCTTATTTGTAGGTTTTTGCTTGTGTTTCTGGGGGAATGGAAGTGGGGGAACATAAGATTGATAACTGACTTCTCTGTAGGATCTTGCAGAGCCTAAAAATTCCAGAGTTCAGCTACCTGGCCGAGATTTCGGCTGGCTGGCCGGACTCTGGCTTTGTACTTCTCCTGCCTCTTTCTCTTGTTTTTAGTTTTCATCTCCTTTGTCTGTTGGAGCAGGGATTCCTTCTTTGGAAACTTGGTCTTGTACTAGAACTTTTTCACTTTATAACATGATTGCCTTGACGTGTTCTTTGGGATTTACCTCTGTGTTGCTTGGTAACGGTCCCTATGGTCGATTGGACAGTAGGCTGAAAATTTAACTCTTATGCGCCTCTAGGTTATGATTGCAGCTGCTTGGTTCTTCAAGTTGGTGTCTGTGGTGGTCATGAATGTTTGTGTAGTGGCGGCGAGCTGTTGCATTGTCTTCTCCAAGCTTGGCTTCTTCTCTTGTGGTGGTGGTGGCCTTACTTGTTGTTGCTGAAAGTTATTCGCCCTTGGAGCATTGTTGTTGTTGTTATCACCCCATCCTAAATTAGGATGATTCTTCTAAGCTGGTGTGTACGGTTTCAATAGGGGTTATTGTTCCTTTAAAAGTTGTTCACGTAGTTTGCCTGCTCGATTAAAGGGAACCCAAAGTTGCCAACTTACCGTAATTGGCTGGTTGCCCTGCAGCAAATGCATCATATGGAGGGTTTTGGGTTTGGATGGCACTTACATGGTTGCATCAAGTTTCTTTGTTAATAATGCAAGTTATGCATGTATTGCGGAGATTGCTTATCTCATGTACTCCGGTCGCCTTCCTTGGCATCGCTCGATCTGATTGCCATTGGTAGCTTTTTGAGGCCATCTCCTCAAGAAGCTCATATGCCTAATCACGTTCCTTCCCTATGAGTGCTCCTCCCGCGGCTGCGTCAATTATCATCTTGGTATTTAGATTCAATCCATTATAGAAGAATTGAATTTCCAACCAATCAGGGAGTCCGTGATGTGGGACTTTCCTGATCAATCTTTTATACCTTTCCCAAGCTTCATAGATGCTTTCAGATTCAAATTGAGTTAAGGTTGTGAGATTACCTCGGAGTTTTGCTGCTTTAGATGGAGGAAAGTACTTTGTGAGAAACTTATTTGCCATCTCATCCCATGTTTCTATGGTATTCTTAGGTAAAGAATTGACCATGTATTCGCTTTATCCTTCAAGGAAAAAGGAAAAAATTCAGCTTTGTTATCTCCGGGAATACACCATTAATCCTTGTGTGTCACATATCTCTAGAAAACTAGAGATGTGTTCATTAGGGTCGTCATGTGGGAATCCCCCAAATTGACATGTGTGTTGCACCATCTGAATTTACGCCAGCTTCAGTTCAAAGTTTTTTCTTGAATATTTCATGCAATGATGCATGAATTGACTCTATTAAGAGAGGGAACAACGTAATCCCCAAAGCCTTTCTCTTATTTTGTTCCTCCATTGCTTTTTTTCGATCTCGTTTCTCCTTGAGCAAGCGCCTGAAGGTTCTGTCAATCTCTATATCAGGTTCTATGAGTTCTGCACTCCTAAAACATCTCATCTACTAATAATCGTAAGTTTGAAAAAAACTCAACTTCGTTCAGAATAGGAGTTCAGCTACCTGGCCGAACTTTGTGCTCTGTTGAGGTTGAACTACCTATAACCTGCAGAGAAAAAGATTTTTATATAGATCTGTAGACAAAATTCAAGGTAAAACAGTAATTGATATTGTCGATGTTGAAAATTCAACGGCTCCAAAAACTTAATGTTACGAATGGCAAGTGTACCAATCGTTAATAAGTGATATAGTATGAATAGAGTATCGTCCCACGAGAATTATTGCTTCAAGTACCAACTTACTCTTTCCTAGTTCTATTGAATAATCAACTTAGTTGGAATATGTTGTGAATAAACTACTACTAAAAAGGTTTTCTTTAGATATGAAAAGAAATAGGGTAATGATTTCGGTAATTGTAATCAGATAAAATATTATGCTTATGCTAATTCATCCTACTTATGCTAACAATCGGACTTCCTTATCCTAATTAGTATTTTCTCTCGAATAATATCAATTCTTTCTTCTATATATAGAATCTACAATCTCTCGATCTAGTAGATTACTAGTCAGAAGATGCATTAAGTGTGATAGATATTCCTACTTGACTGTCAACTCTTACGTCTCAACATTTTGAGTTATGGTTGTTAATCCTAGAAGCTTTTGCTAAGATATCACCTCTCGGACTCTAACTTAGCCTTTTGATTAATTGTGCGCACTAATTGTAACATAAAGAATAAAATTAACAGCTCAACATGTAAAAGATTTAAACTTTACGTAGGAGAATTTGCACAAAATATAATCTTATATCATCAATAAAATCCCTACATCATGCCCTTAGTTAAGGAAAATTAGTTCATGACTAAGAAAATAAAACACATTATAATATTAGAATAGATCATGAAATAAAATCAAATAAAGAGCAAGGTAAAAGAAAGGTAAGAGAGCACAAAAAAGATGAAGCCTTTATGAAGAATTTTTTGCTGAAGATGCTCTAAGATTTAATAGCTAACAGCAGAATTTTTATTGATTTTTGCTCAAATAAAAGAGAGATAAAAAGTAGAATTATATGATAAAAGAGGCTTGGCGACGTTTATTTTGGAGAGCAGAGAGAGTAGAATCCTAGTCGAATACAAAAACTTAGGTTTTCAAAATTTCACGAATTTCTGGGAAAATTCTATTCAAAATCATCGCCATAGTTCGGTCAGCTGGCCGAAAATTTGGCTGGATGGCCAAACTTCTTTCTACATTGGTGCTCCACTTTTGATTCATGTTGACCTCTAAGTTGGCACTTTCGTTGACTGGTCCATGGCTGCTTGGCCGAAATATACGGCTGGGTGTCCAAACTCTTGGTCCATTTCAGTCCCAAATTTTTATGAAATTTCTGAATTTGCATGAAGCCTCTGTTGAGATGTTTCAACTCTGCTTCAGATCTCTGGTTATGCATCCTTTTTATTCACTTGATATCATCGATTTGTCATTTTTTGCTCTTTTCTTCTAATTTGCCCTTGACCTAAAATCTGTAAATAACACTAACAAAATACCCATGCAACATTAAAAGTGGCAAATAATAGGCATAAAAAGTGATGTAAAATATGTGTATACAACACACACATTAACTCTACATGGTGTGAAACTCTTCCTGTCGAAGAGTCTATAATAAGCTAATTAGATGTTTTGTCTGTTCTATGCCACTGGGAGTGGACCAGATGTTATAGATAAAGAAAACTGAATTGTTGACACTCTAAAAAGACAAACACTCAGACAACTCTTCAACTGATTTGAACGATGTCAAACTTGTTAACATTTACAAAAGACAAGTCACTGGCAAGCTAGCGACTAGTTCTGCGTATCCTTGAGGGACAAAGCAGCGACTTGAATCCTACTGATCCAGTGAAACAGATAGTAGGCCAAGTGTTGCCTTTGAAGAGACCTAGGCAGGCCTATGATGCTAAGTTAGCTCAACACTTAGCCTCGCATGAGCCCAAGGGGCTAGCTTCACCTGAAGGGCTAAGTTTGTCTAGTTTCGCCTTGAAGCTCTTCATAGCTCCACAGAGAGCTAACTACTAGCTTCGCTTGAAGCTCTACACAGCCGAGTAAAAGGTTTACTCCTTGTTTTGCCTATATCTTAGCACAGCTCTGTTGAGAGCTTGCTTCTAATTTTGCTTGAAGCTCTTTATAGCTCCACAGAGAGCTAATTGTTAGCTTCGCCTGAAGCTCTTCATAGCTATGCAAAGAGCTAACTTACAGCTTCGCTTGACACTAATACTAGCTTCACCTAAAGCTTTCTTATGGTTTCACCTGAAGAGTTGTGCTAGCCTCACGCGAAGCTAAATCCAGCATCGATTGAGGATTTCTGCACCCCTGCGGGAGGGTTTCCCAGGTCAACATTTGACCTATTCTTTAGTGGGGTTAATTCAACTTTAAGTGGGCGGTTACATTCGCCCATTTCGTCCCATATTAAGTGGAGACAGTCTGGTCAAATCACAAGTTTTAGGCTCGTGCGAGTCTATCTAGCCGCGCGCAAGGCTTGTATTTAGCTTTGCATAAGGCTTTATAGCTTCGCGCGAAGCTCAAAATAGCTTCTAGTGCGAGGCTAGTTGGCTGTTATCAATCTTACTGAATTCTAAGGCGATTACACCCCTCAAGAGCCAATAAATAGCTCATTCTTGGGGTAAGCTTGGGGCTGACTAGCTGATTGGCTTGATGGACTAACAAGCTGAAAATCAAAGATCAAAAGGCAAAAAAATAGAGAAGGAGCTAACTCTTTTGCTTTCAAGAGATTCAGAGAATTATTTATCTAAATTCATAGTGTTAATACCCTAAAACCTTTCTCTCTCAAGAAATCTCCGGAACCAGGCGAGAAGGCATTCCCTAAGACTCCATCGATCACATCATCAACGGAACAAAGTGGTCACGCGCTAACCAGACTTTCACTGCTACACTTCCATAGAATCTCAAAAGAGATACTTGTAATTTTTTTCTTTTTATTTACTTATAATTTTCTCTTCATAATTTTGTAAGTTTTCCCAATTGATTTTTCAATGGAAAACAAGATGGCGACTCCACTGGGGAAAGCATTCTCCACTACTGAGAATGTGGTGTCGCAATGTGACAATCAGACCCTCGGGTCTATTGTTGAGACTTTAGTCATTAATTTTGACCAAGAGGAGTTTGAGCAGCTTCTCTCTGGGGTAGTGCAAGCTCCCTGATGCGCAAGCAGTGAAGGTTTTTCTGGCCAGACCTCTTCTGGTCAAGACTTGAAGCAAGTCTCTGTTGAGACAAGTAAGATTCTCTGTGAACCTATTACAACCTCACACGAGGCTAAACAGACTCTGTTTGAGTCTAACACAGTCTTAACAGAGACTAACCTAGCCTCGCTCCAACGCGTTAATTTGCGCGCGAGGCTACAAAGGTTCTCTGTGAATCTAAAATAACCTCTTCTAAGGCTATGTGGATTGCAAAATCTATAGTCTCATGCGAGGCTAGAGATAGAACTCTTGATTCAGTTTCGTGCGAAGCTAAATGATCTCTGATCACAAGACTATCCCAGCTCTTCGCAGAGCTAAGCCTCGTTTGTCCCGCGAGGCTAAAGCTAAAGCACTTTGTGCTAACAGCGAGGCTACTGCAACCCCGCTTACATCATCAGCACCATTGGGCGGTGCCAGGCTCGCCGCTAGCGACAGATCTGAAGCACTAAATGCTCAAGTAACTTCACGATGTGAGTCTAATTCAAATCTTTGCAGAGTTCAGCCTCGCTTATCACGCGAGGCTAAGGCCTAAACCCCTTTAGGTGCTAATAGTGTAGCTAATTCAGCATCGCTTTCACTAACAACACCTAGTGCTAATAATCTCTGCTGCGAAGATAGAGAGAAAGCACCAAGTGTTAAGGATCCGTGAGGCTAAAGGTAAAGAGCCACTGGGTGCTAACAGCGAAGCTATCTTAGTCTCGCTCAAAGGAAGAGATCTGCGCTGCAGAGCTAAGCTCTCCTTTAAAGACAAAACTAAAACAGTAACTTCACCTTGCGAAGCTACTCTTTTAGGTGAAGCTACACTAGCTTCCCCTACAGCCAAGCAGAAAGCCTTGAAGGCTAAGCCCAAGATTTCTCAACCCAAGCAGGTTAACATCCAGTTTCCTCGAATCTCCGTGTTGGATCGGTTGGATCCTGGTAGCACAAAGCAACAAGCAAAAACTCTGCTCCGAAGAGCCAGTTCACTTGTCACCATCCAAGTGCGGATAAGCAGGGGGCCAACATGTGACAGTATATTTCGTCCACTATTGTTTGAGGGCAATCCCCATAACTTCTCCTCCAAGCTAGCAATCGGTATCCAACCGGTTGTCATTCCAAACTTCTGAAAAGCCCAATCTTGAAAGAAGAAGACAGTGAAAGTACCTCACCTCGCGACTGCCTCTGTCAATAAGATATGCAGAGGAAGGTATCT
Source organism: Agave tequilana (assembly GCA_038442645.1). Taxonomy (NCBI): domain Eukaryota; kingdom Viridiplantae; phylum Streptophyta; class Magnoliopsida; order Asparagales; family Asparagaceae; genus Agave; species Agave tequilana. Next base: position 10,809 of record JAVJIF010007758.1, on the reverse strand, counting down.
GCTATAATTTGCAGAAGCAGACAGGAAGTTCGCACTCTCTCATTTAGTTCTCCAGGTTCTAACTGTAGTCCCAGCTTAGGTCAGGTCTTGGTTGAACAAAAGGGCATCTTCCAACACTCACTCTAGGGTAGCGATACTCTATAATTATGGACAATCTTTTTCCTCAGAAGCTATGTTGCCAAAACCATTGAGACACCACTTTCAATGGTCCAATGATGAAGAAGAAGCCAGCGATGATGCTTTCTCTACCCCCATTAGCTCTATGCAGGCAGGGTTCGTATCAGCCAACATGGTTGATAACAACAACGATTATGATTTTCGTCATCGCATGCAGGCACAGGAGCAGACTTTGAAGGTCTACCAAGAAGCCATGGATAACAAATAGCGTATGTTGACTCAACTCCTAACCAACTGGAATAATGACATCACAACCAGAATAATGATGAAGAGGAGAATAATAACAATGAACCTCCAAGTTCGAGCATTCAAAGGAGGGCTCTTCTATTGATTCTGAAGTGATCAAAAGCATCCAAACTCAGATCGCATCCTTGGCACAAAAAGATGAATGAAGAAAGTGGGGGTGACATGTCTCTACCCGTTGGAATGGGACTCTGTTCCATATCCACCAAAGAACAAGCCATCAACGTTGCATACATATGATGGCAAGAGCTCCCTGAACAAGTATATCTATTACTTTAGATCGTGAACCGATAATATAATAGATAATGACGCAATCATGACCAGATTATTCATTGGAAACCTCAAAGGGGTAGCTTTTGATTAGTTTAGGAGCCTTCCAAATGACTCGATCAATTCTTGGATGGACATGGAAACCCAGTTTCTCTCTCGATTCTATGAGACGATACTGAGGTAACCATGGACAAACTCCTTTCAACCGTCCAAAAAGGAAAAGAGTCCTTAAGGGACTATATAGAAAGGTTTCACAACCTTTCTCTACTATGTCCTACAAGCATGACTTTGCCCATGTTGTTTCAAACATGTAGGCATAACTTTCTTCACAAGGTTAAAGTCGCATGGGATCTGTCAAGAGTCATACATGGAAGGAGCTTGTTGAACAAGCTGAAATAGCTAAGAAATTGGCTAAAAAGTTTGAATCCCCCAAAAGCGTGTGGGGTATCAACAACAAAAGTCATGACATGGATGAATCTTCTGACACATCAGCATTGGAAGTATATGGAGGAACTTGATCAAAGATGGGTAACTCTAACAGAACTTCAGCATATCAAATGCAATACTCCTTCAAAGATGAGCATGTGGTGATAATCTTCCATTTGCTGAATAAGGGTAACAATCTTAAGTTACCAGAAGTTCGGTGCCTTGATGAAGTTGGACGATGTGAACAATCCTAACTATTGTCTTTTTCATAGGATAGTTCATCATCCTACTTGCAGGTGCAATGTCCTTAAGGATAAAATCCAAGTGTTGATTGAAGCAGGTTTTTTGATTCTAAAGTCAACACATAAAAAGGGCACTGCTTAATCCCTTCCCTGAAGGGAGTATGGAGGTAGTCACCTCTACTTCCAAAAACCGTGGGTCTTAGCTAACTCTACTTCCAAAAACCATGGGTCTTATCCCATCAACGTCTAAAGCAATGAGTCTCAAGCTAGTCCAAAACTAAAAGCAAATCTTGCAATGTCTCTCGCAGCAGATAACACCGCTCCAGCAACTCTTCTCAACAGCTCTGAAGAGAAGACAACCATCTCAGCCGCTATTTGATAGACGACAGGCACTAGGCCTGGCAAATAATACTTGCGACAGTACAACCAAACTCCCAACGAGACACATTAGCCAACGACGTCAGGAAACACACTGGGGGTTGGAATATGTTGATCGGGAGAAAATCGCCACAAAAAAGTGTATGTTTTGAAATCGATATTTAAAGTGTGTGTGCTTTGGCTTTCTCGATACTTCCGTTATAGCATAGAGGCTAAAACGAGTCGAATCCACAAGAATGGGAGGCGATAGAAGCTTTACCGGTTGATCACGTATGTGTAAAAATTCTTCATTGTTTGAAAAAATGAAAAGAAAAGAAAACAAAGAATGAAAAAGAGAAGTACGGTGAAACACGAAGAGTGGGAACATATAAGATGAAATGTTTGTGGTTTTTGAAAGTATTTCTAAAACAAAGTAAAAAGATAAAGAAAACCCATGGCTACTAACTACTACTGACTCCACTAACATGCTAACTTCTTAGTGATAGTTATCTCACATGTATCCTTGGCAATCACTAGTCCTTGATTCAAGAGCGTTACAAAGCATGGTTCACATGTTAACTTTCACATCCAAATTTAACTAACAAGTGCAAGCTATACTTAAATCATCAAAACCTAATAAGAGCAAGCATGAAATAAAGTAATGTTAGCTTGTTAGGGATTTAGATGTGTTAGAGTGTTGATCCATCACCATGAGCCATCAATGGCTCTTGCAAGAGCAAAGACAAGTAGAGACTATTAGATTCATGTGTTGGCCCAGAGGCCTTCCACTCTAGTTTTGATGATGATTAACTCATGTAGTTGTTGACACTTAAAAAAGACAAGATTCTCATTGGTCCGAACGATGTCTAAACTTGTTGACATTTACAAAAGACAAGGGACAGACGAGCTGAAGACCAGTTTTTCACCCAACTCCAAGGGACGAGGAAGCGGTTGGACTCCACTGATCCAGCAAGCAGAACAGTGAACCCGGATTGTTTCTAAACAGACCTCAGCAGGTCTAAAATGCTAGCATTTAGCATTACATTAGCCCAAGGAGATAGCCTCGCTTGAGAGGCTAACATCATCCAGAGCATCGCCAGGAAGCTAACTGACAGCTTCGCCGAAAAGCCTCTTTTCGGACTTCGCCAGGAATTGCCTCTAGCTCCGCTATGAGCTTCAAAGCGGGCAGCTCGCCATCAGCCTGCTATGGTCAACCTTTGACTAATCAAAATCTCCTGATGAGATCGGATTCAATCTAATCAAATCCAATCAGGATTCAAATATGGCAGGTGATTGCTGCAATCTCTTGACTCTCTTGAAACGAGTAAGAGGATCAGGGAGAATCTCCTAACAATATGGAAAGGATCAAAACAGATCAACCGACTTGCCATTTTCTAGCTCCGCAGAAGCTATCCTAGCCTCACAGTAAGGCTACTTCCAGATTCAAACAGATTCGGTTCAATCTGTTTCCATATCTTCAAAGGGGACGATTATACCCTTGCTCTCCCTATAAATAGCCCGTCAGGGGCACAAAGGGGAGAGATCGATCAATCGAGAGAAATCAACAGAGAAGGAGAGATCGATCAACGGAGAGGAATCAAGGAGAGACGCATACATACGGGAGGACTCCACAAGCAGAGGCTTCTTCATAAGGCACCGCGTGCTCTCGAATTCAGAGACTTTTTAGAGAATTGCTTTCTCTAATCAGGGTGTTGATACCCTAACATCGTTCTTCTTCTCAAGGAATCTCCGGAACCAGGCGAGAAGGAATTCCTTATTGAAGGCGATTTTGAGAAGCAGCAAGAGGGTTCTACCAATCCTCTATTCTCTGATTCCCGGAACCAGGCGAGAAGGGAATCTCATCGCTCGCATCGTCAAAGGGACAAAGTGGTCGCGCGCTGACCAGACTCCTATCGGCACATTTTCCCAGAATCTCTGAGGAGATCTACTTGTAATCTTTTTAAGAATACTGTAATTTAGCTCCTCAAACTTTTTTATTTGTAAGTTTTCCCCCTTTGCAAACATAATGGAAAACAAGATGGCGACTCCGCTGGGGACTGTATTCTCCTCTGCTGAGAATCAAGTGTCGCAATGCGACGAACAGACCTTCGGGTCTATCTCTGAATTCAGAAAAGCCCGGTGCAGCCAGATCTTCTCTGGCTAAATCTTCAAGCAAAGTCTCTGCGGAGACGGAAAAGGTTCTCTGCAAAACCTGCCGCAGTTCTCTGGCGCAACAAGGAAACATGCCCGCGGCCCAGATCCTGCACTTTTGAGAACCTTGTTATCCAGATCGATCAAGGAAGATTTAAAGAAGTCCTCTCTGGGGGTGGCCTGATGCTTCGAGCACGGAAGCACGGGAAGGTCTTCATGACCAAGGTTTCAAATCAGAAACCAGAGGCAGAATTTTGCCAACACGCAGCCCCGCTGTGGCTATTCAGGTTCCTTGCGAACCTATGCATCCTCTGCCAAACGGATATGGAGGCCTAAACAGAGGTCCTCTGCTGAAACTTCAGGCGTAGCCACGCCAAATCCGCGCCTCTCTTATGAAGAAAAAGGCAAGATGCCCGCCTGCGCCAACAATGCTGCCAACCATAAAGTCAAGACGGCGATCATACCGTCGCCTAGGCAGCAGCAATGCCTACTGCTAGCCCTGTCTTCACAAGCAAGGCTATTGTACCTCGGCATACTCATCGGGTTTACAGCCGCGAGGCTAGAACCAAAGCACTATGCGGTGCTGATCCTTTCCGCAGGAATAAGGGGAACGATGCGTTGTCCCATATACCAGATTGTTCAGGCCCCTACAGGGCCGACCTGCGAGAATTCTTGGCGGACAAGCGGAGATTGAAGCATTTCCAGACTACTTCCTCCTGTCTTCGACGATGTGACTGCCAATTGGTGATGGTCCATTCTATGCAGTGTCGGTTACGACCGACCCTCGCCACTGCTCCATATCGGCGATCAGTCTTTGATCGACTGTCTGCGCGCGTCCCGATGAGGCATCCCAAAAGGAGCGGGCCACCGGATCCAGCCTCTGCATCCGTCAACATGACCGGAAGGGGGCGAGAGCTGCGCGGAAGAAGTCAAGCCTCTGACGACACCCTTCGGCTCCCAGATCCAGATTATAGCCCGGGCTTAGGTGAAGTCTTGGTGCGCGAAGAAGGTGTTTTCCGAAGCACCAGATCCAGGGTGGCGATACCCTATAATTATGAGCAGCCTTCCTCCTCGACGGTCCCAACCGTGCCACAACTCAGGCGGTCACCCCAATCATCCGATGGAGAAGATGAAGACAGCGGGTATGCCTCTTCAGCAACAGTCAGTTCGGTGCGAACGGACAAAGCATCGGTCAATATGGCCGAGAACGCCAATGACGACCTTCGTCGGCGTTTGGAAGCTCAGGAGCAGACCTCTAGAACTCAGCAAGAGGCCCTGGACAATATTCAACAGATGCTCGCTCAGCTCCTCAGCAACCGGAATGATGATACCGGGAGTAATCATGACGAGGAGGGACATCTCAGCAATGATCCGCCCAAGACGGAGAGAACTAAGGGAGGCTCTTCCCTGGATGCCGAAGTCCTTAAAGGCCTTCAAGCTCAAATTTCATCCCTGGCTCAGAAGGATGAATTGAAGAAAGTGGGGGTAGTCCGTCCTTACCCACTGGAATGGGATTCGGTGCCATATCCGCCAAAGTTCAAACCACCAACGTTGCATACGTATGATGGTAAGAGCTCGCCCAATCAGCACATCTACTATTTTCGGTCCCAGACCGGTAATGTTCTAAGCAACGACGCCATCATGGCTAGGTTGTTCATCGGCACCTTGAAAGGGGTGGCATTCGACTGGTTCCGAAGCCTTCCTCAGGGCTCTATCAATTCCTGGATCGACCTGGAAACTCGGTTCCTCTCTCGCTTCTATGAGGATGACACCGAAGTGACCATGGACAAGCTCCTTCCACTGTGCAGAGGAAGGCGAATCTGTCCGTGAATACATTGAGCGGTTCAGAAATCTATCTCTGATGTGCCCAGCAGGGATGCCTTTACCCATGCTTTTACAAACATGCAGACATAACTTCTCGGATCAAGTAGAAGTTCGCATGGGGGCTGTCAAGGCCAACACTTGGAAGGAACTGGTCGAACAAGCTGAGATAGCCGAAAAATCGGCTAAAAAGTTCGAGTCATCCGCCCCTAGAAGCAAATGGGGCGCGAACAACAAAGGGCGCAGCGATCTCCCGCAGTCTTCCCAAGCTAAGGGAAGGAAATTATGTCCGTCGAGCTGACCGGGGGACATGCAGTCAAAGGCCAAGAAGAGCAGCTTCAACAATCAGGAGCCCAAGTTCCCTCCTAAACAGTACTCCTTCAGAGACGACCAGGTGGTCACGATATTCCATCTGCTCCACAAGGGAATAAGATGAAGTTGCCAGATGCTCGACGCCCTGATGAGATAGGGCGCACAAACGACCCTAAGTACTGCCTCTACCACAGGATGATCCACCATCCTACTGACAAGTGCTATGTTCTCAAGGATAGAATTCAAGCCTTGGTCGACGCCGGAGTCCTCACACTGAAGACGGAGCAGAAGAAAGTCACTGCCAATATGGTGACTATTGAGTTCGGCACTGCCCAGAAGGTCATGGTTCCCGACGGGACCTATTCAGCCCCGGCGCCACGGCTAGAAGTCAAGCATCCTTCAGCCATGACTCAATACAACAAGGGTCTCGTCCCTTTGACATTGGAGACAGGGGAAGTTATGTGGATACACCCTGACCTCGTCCAAGACGTACAGCGGACGTCGAAGGACTCCATCAAAAAGGGCAAGTCTGCAATGTCATCTCTGTCCTGCCAGATGATGGTAATCTTACTTCGGCTTCCCTCAGCGATTCAGAAGAAGAGAAGCATGCCCGTACAGCGCAGGCAGATGCGCCTCAACAGATGGGCACCCGGTCTGGAAAGTCATACCTAAGGCAGTATGACAGAACTACTGACGAGATACAGCAACAAACGGCGTCAGTACCAATGCCGACATCCACTCCAATTCCAGCCAAGGGAAAGGAAAAACCTAAGGAAGTGCGATTCGACCACGTGTTGAAGAAATCGCCAAGCCAAGGGCTAGCCACGCCCTTTCGCTTTGATATATTGGCCCACTTAGCCAATATCCCGGCTCGTATCACAATACACGAGCTTCTTCGTCTCTCTAAAGAGACAAGAGAGGCACTCAGAGATGCGCTAGCCAACTCAGAGTCCTTTCTGACATACAGCCTGAGATTCCTGGTGATGAGATGCGGCTTTCCTGCTCAGAGTGCCATCACGCACAGTCAAAGGTACCTGCCATTACCTTCACGGCGGAAGATATGCTTCTCAAAGACAACAAGCATGATCGACCTCTGTACTATACCGGGTATATCGTTCCACATGCATTGAAAGAGTACAAGTCGATCCGGGTCTGCACTCAGCATCATCCCCAAAAGACTCCTCTATTTCCTCGGCATACCATTGTACAGGTTGTCCGCAACCACCACTACAATATATGGTTTCAACGCCGGGAGCAGCCATCCGCTTGGAAAGATTCGGCTTCGCTGCAGAATCGGAAGCCTGAAGTCAGAAGTGACATGCTATGTCATTGACGCGGACACATCATACAACCTGCTACTGGGACGACCATGGATCCATGCCAACTGGATCGTTCCATCCACTCTCCATCAGTGCTTCAAGTATGTTGAGGATGATGCGACAGTACGAACTGTCTTCGCTGAGAAGCAGCCCTTCAAGGGGGTGGAAAACTATTTCACAGATGCTCTCCTATATCAAGAGGCTAGTGGAACGCCGGGAGAACCATTGCCAGACAGTGATGGAAGTGGCAATGAGGCGGATTCGGAATCTGAAACGGGCATGCGGCCATTCTGATGGCGAGCCAATTGTAGCATGCTCGGATGCTCCACAGTTCTTTCATTACGCGCATCAGCGCGCCATATCATGAAGAAGATGGGTTACAACCTGAAGCAGGGAGCGGGCCTAAACTTCGGAAAAGGAAGACGCAGCTTGATGCGTAACTCCGTCCAAGAGGGAAACCTGCAAATTACTATGATAATACGCGCAGGGGTTGGGTTATGTTACACCCACATCATCAACCAACGGTTCAGGACAAAAGCGATGGATCGATCCCATCACAGTCGGCCTCATCCTCCGAATGGGACTCTGATGTCAGCATAGGAAGAATATTCGAAAGCCTCATGACTTCAAGCAGTCAGTTGGAACCCGCAGAGGTTGCCAATGAGGAATCATGGGCCCAGCAATTAAGTCTCCAATGGGAAAAGCGGTTTGAGCTGCGCGAGCCGCCTACCGAAGACAAGGTGATCCAGGTCAACTTGGGTAGTCAAGATCACCCCAAGCCTATTTTCATAAGTGAAAGCTTATCACTCATCGAAAAGGAAGAACTGATAATACTCATAAAAGAGTATATAGATGTTTTCGCCTGGAGCTATGAAGACATGCACCGGACTTGATCCACAGGTCGCTATGCACCGTCTAAACATCAAGCCCGACGTTAAGCCAGTCACAGCAGCAACAACGTCGGTTCCGCCCAAAACATCATGGAGGCTATTGAAGCCGAAGTTCATAAGCTCATTGCTTGTGGCTTCATCCGGGAGGAACAACATCCAGATTGGGTGGCTAACATAGTCCCCGTCCTCAAGAAGAATGGGAAAATACGAATCTGCATCGACTACCGTGATCTCAATACGGCCTGTCCCAAAGATGAATTCCCATTGCCGATCACCGATGTCATGATCGACAACACATGCGGATTCGAGAGGCTGTCTTTCATGGACGGCTTCTCAGGGTACAACCAGGTCAAGATGTATCCTGATGACGAGAAGCATACTTATTTCCGAACGCCATTGGGGGTATACTGCTACACTGTAATGCCCTTCGGACTGAAGAACGCCGGAGCAACCTACCAGCGGGCAATGAGCATGATCTTCCGCGATCATCTCCGGAAGACGGTGGAGTGCTATGTTGACGACGTTGCTGTCAAAAGTCGCCGCAAAGATGAACATCTTCGCGATCTAAGGACGATGTTCAATATAATGCGGGCTCATCAGTTGAAAATGAACCGACAAAATCCTTTTTAGGAGTATCCAGCGGCAAATTCCTGGGTTCATCATCACATCAAAAGGAATCCACTTGGACCCGGACAAAGTCAAAGCCATCCAGGACATGCATCCACCAAGAGCCTCAAAGAGCTCAGAGGCTTGCAAGGCAGGTTAGCTTACATCAGAAGATTCATTGCAAATCTTTCAGGCCGCTGCCAGCCATTCACCCGACTCATGAAGAAGGGTACTGCCTTCATATGGGATCAAGCTTGCCAAGAAGCTTATGAAGACATTAAGAGGTATCTCACCAAACCTCCGGTCTTAGTGGCCCCTACATCAGGGAAACCATTCCTGCTTATGTAAAAGCATTGGACTATTCCCTCGGCGCTCTCCTCGCCCAGAAGGACGACAATGGCCATGAGCAAGCCATTTATTATTTGAGCAGAACTCTCATAGGAGCGGAATCTCGGTACAATCCTATCGAGAAGGAGTGTTTAGCTCTCGTCTTCGCTGTCCAGAAGACTCGACATTATTGGTTGGCCAAACCATACATGTCATCTCCAGGGTGAACCCTTTACGTCTTCTCATGACGAAGCCAGGGTCGTTGAACTCAAGATTGGCTAAATGGGCACTGCTATTGTCCCAATACGACATAACCTTTACCCCTCAAAAGGCGGTTAAAGGTCAAGCCCTTGCAGAGTTCTTGGCTGCGCATCCAGTCCGGAACATTCAAAACTTCACGAAGACATCCCTGATGAGGTCTTCGAGTCTAATGCAACTCAGCAGAGGGAAGTGTGGCAGATGTTCTTCGACGGAGCATCACGGATGGGCCCCAAAGGCAAGATTATTGCCGGAGTGGGGGTTGTGTCATCTCCCCACAGGATCATATTCTTCCCAGAGCATCTCCTTGACAGAATCATGCTCTAATAATGTAGCGGAATACAATGCTCTGCTCATTGGTCTCAGCTCGCCCATGGAATGGGGGTACGCTATCTTGAAGTTTATGGCGATTCAAAGCTGATCATTAGCCAGGTAAAAGGCGAATATGAAGTCCGTCATGAGGACTTGGTGCCTTACTACCATACAGCCATTGAACTGGCTAGCCTATTTGAAGGCTTCTACATCGGGCATGTGTCTCGATCTCAGAATACCAAGGCGGATGCTCTCGCTGCATTAGCGACAACGCTAGCCTTGCCAGCCGACACCGAGTATCACCTCACAGTCGCAACCAGGCATCTCGTATGCTCCAAGCATATGCTAAGGATCCAAGAAGTCCATCATACCTCCGTGAATCTTGAGCCGAGGGATTGGCGCTTCCCCTCATTGACTACGCTCTGCACGGTTTGCCTCCAGACGATCCAAAGAAGCGGCGTCCATCAGACGAAGGTCGCTCCGTTTCTACTATGATCCCACTTGAAGACACTCTACCGTCGTTCATATGACGGTGTCCTCCTCCGTTGTCTCTCTCATTCAGAGGCACAGGAAGTGCTTAAAGAAGCACATGATGGCATTTGCGGAGCTCACCAGCCGGGTCCAAAGCTTAAAGACAGGTTGCACAGACTTGGGTACTACTGGCCGACCATGATGGCCGATGCCACCCAATATGCGCGAAGGGTGTAAGGCGTGCCAGGTCCATGCAGACTTCATACACCAACCTTCGGAGTTGCTCCACCCTACTGTTGCTTCATGGCCATTTGAAGCATGGGGAATCGATGTCGTAGGGCCAATCAGTCCCTCTTCGGCAAGAGGTCATCGGTTTATCCTCGCAATAACCGACTACTTCTCAAAATGGGCAGAGGCCACACCTTTGGCCGAAGTCAAAACCTCCCATTGGTTAGCTTCATCAAACACCATGTCATATCTATCGATTTGGTGTCCCCAGGCGGATCTCCCATGACAATGGTCCCCAATTCGTAAGCCAGGGGTTCTATCGGTTCTGCGATAAATACCGAATTCAGAAGTGGCTTCAACCGCATACAATCCTGCCGCCAACGGCTTGGCAGAGGCATT